>CALYDF020000429.1:0-106562 GCA_944474145.2 Dicrocoelium dendriticum | reverse complement strand
GACTAAAGTTTCGGGTAACGCGGTTATCGTCTCTTTTCGCTATGGAATGCTATTCCAATTGCACCCGGATACATCTGGTCTGATGAAGCAAATGCCTCAATAGCAAAAGGTTACCACACAACTATACCAACCGATTTTTCCAAACCTCTCTGATCACATTATTTGTGGTATCAAGTTTGGGCGGCCTATCTGCTTACGATGCTGTATGCTAATAAGGAGCAGGTTTGTAACTGCAAGGACCTTAATGGTGCACGACCATCAGCGTGTGTATCGCTCTGTACAGAAACTCATAGCAATATAAAACTGACAGGTTGCTCATTGAAACTGTAAAGTCAGCATGAGAACTGCATAAATATTTTCCAACAGCCTCTGACACATGTGGCATGTTCCCTGCAGTGGAACTCTCTGCACCGAAACTAACAATATTTAGGAGACGGCTGGATGACGCCCTCATCTACTTACACTTTGTTACTTAAAACTACATCACCATTCTACGCTTGGAATATACCTTCGCTTTTTGTGCCGTTACTCTTAGGGGCTATGAAACTACGAACAATGCAGAACGACAGCGGAAAAAAAGTATGTAACTTTCATACATAAGTTACCAACTGTTTTCTTATCATATTTTCGATAACTCGCCAAACTACCCATCAGCTTTTGTAATAACAATGCTAGCTAATCCGTACATATGGATAGTACATTGTTCAAATATGTGTCGTTCAATGGAAATCGGGTGATTTCCTTCCGGAAACACAGTACTGACCAAGGATAACTTCAGTGTGCATCGCAGTCTATCTTGCGATCGCGCATCAAAATATATTCACACAAGGAATACTTCAAAATAACTATCTCACGTGCGTCGTTAGCTTTGGAAAAGTGGGCTTCCTACAGAGTGTGTTGAATGCGTGAACTTAGAAGGAAGTACTGCTCGAGATCTCGCCGGAAGCTATTGTTTCGACAATAGAAATGACTAATATGAGTGCAGAATTAGCAGAATAATTTAAGTGACGAGTGTTCCGCGAAACTGCAGTTAGCAGCGCATCAGACGTAATCACAGGTCTTATGATCTGTCAGGAAAACTAAACGACTTCTTTTTTGGAAGTAGTAGGAGTTCCCGGCAGCCCAGTACAGATTTAGTAGATTGTGACCCAGCATCCTTTGTTTGGACTGAGAAAAAATACAGCTTCTAGTGAAAGTGTGGATTGCACTGTTGTTTGGTTGCAATGTGGTGTTCACAGCGGACTGAAAATAATCAAAGTATATACAAAATATTATTTGCACCAGATTTTAAACATTAAAACCAACTTTCTATCTCGGTTTCCATTTGGTCGAGACTGTTCAACCTCTAGTGCAACATAGTATTCATAAGGTCAAGTTCAACAAAATCGGTCGATTGACAGTTGGTGTATTCACAATCATTTTAATTATTTTAATGATTTACCCTAGTTGCTTAGAACTCCAGAGTGTGATTATGACCGGTGTTATTCGAACACAATGAAAAGTCCCACCAAACCTACAAGAACGCCAAACTCAGCGGCGACAGTCTAATTGGATATTGACAAGCAAGCACATAGAGGAACAGATGTGCGATTGGGTCAAAAATTGCACACGACAAAATGGGAGCAGTGAACATCCTTAACGGAATTAAGAGACGGATAACCATATTGCTTACGCTTTCTTAATTGGACAGATGCTTATGCTGTTGAATCCATGATGCGAAATATAGGCGCATGGCCATCGAATCGCCTACTAAACCAAATTGTATGTGTGACGGCTGCTAACTGGTCTAATGGTTAAATATTTGATCTCAAACATGTAAGCGAAATCGGAATCGATACTGCGGAATCTCCGGTACATAAAATGATGAAAGCTCCAGGAAACTTTACAGAAGACGAAAACTATGAATGTAATTAGTGCCGCTTCTCTTTAGTATTGTTACAAAATCAGAAGGTTAGACTCTAACACAAAAGGTAGTATTTACAGGTAAGAATGATATAAACAAGTGCAAGAGAATTGTCTCATGTGCCCGTATGGTGGATGCGTGTCCAATTCAGGTTGCGGTGCGGTTGAGCTGATGACTGCGCCTGGGGTTGGGCGCTTGAACGGAGGCTTACACATCCGTTGTCGGGTCGTTCCAGCTGTGTCGCGTTCCGTCTTGTTGTGACAAATATATGAGTATTGATTGGAATGCGAGGTGAAGTGCATTCTCAGTCGCCCATGTTTGTCTCGTTTCCGACGCAACGGCTTGAAAATTGAAATGATTCAAAACGCTCTTTTGTTGTCAGCGTATATGTCACTTAGTGTAGAGCACGTAATGTATTAGGCTTCAGTCTTTAAGGTGATTTTAGGTGAGTGAAACTACAACTCCAATAAATGGACGTTTGCGAAAGTTGTATTCGGACGTAACAATACCCGCCTAGTGTAAGTGAGCGCATATTTTGTGGAGGATAAGAAAAGGAACGTTATGGCACTGGTTTTTTTGGGCGACCAAATGGTCTGCCAATGCAGATGTCGTTCGAATCGAGCGATGCGGATGGCATCCTTGGTTGAAATCTTGGCTGGGGTAGCTGCTGCCGGAGACGTCGATGGCCTGTTCTCCTTGTAGGTTTGCATAATATGTGCAATAATAGATTTCAACTATTCACGAGTAGCGGGATTCCAGTGGTCAATGCTAACAGTGTCTGTTTTTTTGGGTAGCTGGACAGTAAAATAATTAGCATCGCATGTAAGAATAAAATAAGAATAAGAATAAAATATTGACTGATAAAGTGGTTTTAGACATTTTAACCCGGTCATTAAATTAAAACTTGAATGCAGGAAGAGAGATCAGGGTGAACGTATGCTAATTTCACTGAACTTGTGGTTTCTTAATAATGAACATACATGTTGTGATTTCTCAGTTTAGTAAGGTAAGTGAAGTGGTCAATGTTACTGTTGGCAACTGGGGCGAAAAGGTAACCAGGGATAACTAACCTGGTTCCAAAAGTCAGTTCTAATGTTAAACATTGAAGGGTTGATGGAAAACTTGTACGCAATTAAAGCAAAGCCATCGGAAGTACGTCTGTCCGTTGATTTGGCTTATAGTTCGCTTTGTTTGCAGATTTTAATTGTCGATATAAAGGTTTGTCTACGCCGTTCGATTGGATAGGAAAGACAGTGGTGTGATTCCGTTCTGGGTCTAATAATTATGTAAACTGTTGGAAGAGCTGCGATTTGGATTGTGAACCGCGGTCAGTTGTGATGTTAGAAGGAACACCAAAGAGGCTATCCACCTAGTGACAAGTGAACAGACAATCTTTCTGCAAGTGTGTTTGCCATGGCAAAAGCTTCAGTCAATCGTGTGAAACGATTGGTGCATATCAGTGGAAAAATTGCTACTGGAATATGCTAGGGATCTGACGTTATCACTGTGAACATGTTCGAATTCGCTGTCTGCTTGTGAGGAATATCCGATATGTCCATACGTAGCGAGAATGATTTCGAACTTTGACATGCTTAGTAACGTGTTGCCCATATGCGGATGTCTTTGTTCATGTTCGCCATACAAAGCATTCTGAGACCAATATGATAATTGCGTGTATATCAGAATGCAGCAAGTAATGTAAAGACTCAAACATTATTCTTCGCATGGATACGGGTAACGATGGTCTTGGAATTGCCGTGGAAACGTCAAATCCGACATACCTGCTGTATTGCACAGAGGAACTGATTGGATACACCGTAAAAGCTGTTTGTAATTTACCTGCGGCTGAGATGCTTCATCATTTTCAGTTGAGTTATCCGTTCAGTTCGATGGTAGATATGTTCACCAAATTAACTTGGGGGCGTGACATGGTGTCAGCGACAATATTACCTCGTGCAGGAAAATGGCGTATATCACGGGTGAACTGTGAAGTGAAGTCTAGCTGACGTACTAAATATATTGAATAATATATGATTAAACCTATAGAGTGAATGTCAAATCAAAGGTCAATATATGTAGTTGTTATTCTCAGCGAGCTCTTTTCCTTTCAGAGGACGGTAAAATTGGCGTATGCTGGAGTATGTTACGAGTTACTCACGACCAAACATACTGTATGGAGTTTCGACTGGTGCAAGCTTATAGGTGGGGCTTAGAATTAGTTGTTGGAATTTGTCTACGGTTTCCTGTAAAACGGCTCTAATGAGAGGTGTCTCAAGTTTTAACCACAGCAGATAATTCGTTTGCATCATGGTATTAGCCAGAGAAGATTTGATTTATTCACGGGCTCGTGCACTGGCCTGAGGGAGATGGAACTGGTTCAGATCAACAACTAACAAGTTCGTGAGTGGTGATAATGCGTGCACAGCGTTTGGAATGAAACGACCGTAAGAGTTAAGTTTGCCTAAGTAACGCACCTACTAATTCACGGAAGTGGGTGTGGGGAAGATTGTTATGACACTAGGTTACACTGCATTCCGCGAAATGTCGTGTCTGTCGTTGGTGTGAGCAAGATATTTCACTGAAGATGAAACAAAGACACACTTATTGCTATTGCAAATCACTCCGTACTTGGGGAGACGGATGAGTCAGATCACTTGGTGTTCCAAGTGTTCACTTTCTTTAGCACGTGTAAGCAAGATATCAACAACATAGGCATCGACAAATGAAAGGCCTAAAATTGCCTGACCAACAAAGTGTTGAATGTTTGTACAGCGTTACGCAAGTCTTATGACTATCATAAGGTTAAATATGAGGTGATGATAAGCGCGCATGAAGTCTATGTGTCTAATTCCCTAATCAGATGCTGTTTTCTTTGCAACTACATGGAACGGTGATGCCTACATTTTTGAGATGTTTTAGTTATTCCTAACTAGGCCATGTGTTAAAACACATTTTCAGCTATCTTTAGTCTTTCCGGATGTAGGCGTCTCGGATAAGAGGATACCGGTGTACAGTTGGGGATGACAAGGTGACACTGAATGTGTAATTTTCGGGTGGTGGATATTTAGTTTCAGTAGCTTTGAAAATCTATAAATGAGTTTGTAGCAGGCATAAGATTTATGTGGCGAAAGGGCTATGGGGCAGATGGATGGCATACACAATGTGTTAAACTGAACGGAAAGCAGCATGTTGAGATCTAGCGAAAGTAGCTTTCGCAGATCAACAGACAGGCTAAAATGTGTCAGGAAATAAGCTATTAATCTTGGTTTCTGAACGACCGCGATGCTGATTATGCAACTGAATTGTTGCCGTAGACAAAGACTGTGTGGTAAGTTTCGTTGCACTAACTTTTTATACTGGTTTCGTTCGTCGCTGTCAAGCACATCGAGGACGGAGTGTGGTTAGGAAAAGACCCGGCTGGAAGTTAGACGCTGATGTCAGCATCAGACTCGACAAGAAAACGAAAACGGCTCGACTGATCTAAAACAACGAGTCAGCAAGATTCGGATTACTTTTGGCCAAGTGCTCGTTTCTTTTGTCTAGTATGCTCTTTTCACTACAGCGTTGTCTCTGGCGACTGCGCCGGACGGAGGGAGCAGGGTTGAGTGTATTTACGAGCTGAATGCGGGAAACGACTATGATACCAGTAGAACACTGAAGCACGAAATGGATAAGGGCTTCTGGTTGTGGTAGATGAACGAGTACCAGAAGAACGGTGTATTGTCAGCCGATGGTACCAATGTTCGGCTCTCCGTTTAGCCCAGTCGTCCAGGCGGTTGTTACTCCTGTTTGGTATACTGTGCATTTTAACGGCGTAGATGGCAGTTGTTTTAGGCTTCCTTACTACAATTTGGTCAACGATACTAGCAAGTTAGTCAATGGAACAGGGTCAACGTTGCCGGCTAGAATAGTCTGTACATGCATTGTTAAACGCATCAGAAGTAATTGCATGAATAATGCGACATCAATTTTGTAATCGCCTAATACTCTGATTACGTCGGAGGAACTAAGAATGTGTGCCCGTCAAGCAATTCACTGCTAACCAATTGTACTAGAAGCTTCTACGCAGAAGTGTTGCTTCGTAGGGCGACTGAATGCTGTGATTGAGGCTTAACACCATCCAGTGGTGACAATATCTCGTAAGTCAACAACAATATCTGATGGCAATACGGCTAGTACATGGTAAAACATGGTTTGTTCGTATGTGCTAATGCGAAGAGCAAACTGTGCATGCAACTGAATATACTATGTATGTAGGTCAGGATTCCGAACCTTATGAGGTTCACAGTAACTAATCAGTCATTAGTATTGTGGTGTGTGAAAGCAACTTGGTGTGTTGGAACAGTCATAGTAATAGGTAAACATAAAAAGCAGTTGAAGGACTGGATAGTACAAAGTGTCACGTTGGGGTCACCAATCGTTAGCGTCGCTTTAATCAAGCCTATTGCAAAAGCAGAAGGCCAGGCACTAATATAAATAATGATTTTTCCAGATAAAAAGTATCAAGTCGAACTCCTTTTATTGCCTACCTGGTTTATAGCCAACCACGCTATGTTGCCCAATTTTTAAAATAAAAATTCTTTTCTCATAAATAGGTTAAACTTTTGTTGTCTGATAGCATATTCCCGAGGTGGTCCACCGCTTAATTGCCCATCTGCGTGGGCTGTGTTCTTGTCGCTTTGTCAAATGTTCGCCCTCTCTCCGACTATGTTTGATTACGATTACCCCAGCCGGCCATTCCGATTGAGTCAAGTACCACAAACATGTCAGCGGCATTATTACCAGATCAGGAAAATTTATCTGTCATTAAATACACGTGCTAGTTACATGTATTGACGGCTCTGCGTTAGCCTTTGGTCCTATTCGAAACTCGAGAACTGAGCAAAGTCAGGAAATCTTTGCGCTTCACATATGTCAATACTCTAGTTTCATACAAGTATGATCAATTACAGAAAGTATTTGTCCATCACGTGTTTTACAAAATTAAAACATATCCACCAGGAACCTCGCATGCCAATTTGTCTTATGTATTACACATTTATCATCGTACCATAGATAGGTTGCTTTCCAGCAAAATGGAACTCCGGTAAAATTCGTCGCATTGAACTGCAAGCCCTCAGAAAAGGAAGCGATGTGGAAAGGATGATGGAGAATCTGCAGTGAAAGACTGGATGATATCGGTACGTCAGCACAACCAAACAGTTACAGACATGATTCTAAAGGAAAATACAGGAGAATTTTGGGAACTGCGTGGAAAATGCTTTGTTGCTACAGAAGGTTGTTTGCAAAGATTAAAGATTAGAAAGCAAGTTGTGTATAAACGTGCGCATAGCAAAACGTATTCCGCGGACAGAGCAGTCTGTGCAAATTGCTGAAGAAGCGACTGCCGAAACTTGTAGATGTGTTTGATAACAACAACTTATCCCTTGCGGAAGAAGCAGTTCTTTGTAATTTGTCATTAACCGCTAACACAGGGCAAAATGTATGCGTATATGGGGAGAGGAAGTGCATTCCGGGTATGTTCCCGAGATGCTTAACTTATTATTTTCAACAAAAGGCTGACAGGGATAAGACCGTCGGTGCTAGAGTTAACCAACAGCGGGCCAGACTAAAACCAGGCGACATAGCATGAGGTGAATGAGCGTTCTCCATCTGCACCCATTTAGTAGTTTTTTTGGAGGAAAGAGCTGTTATTCGTTCATATTCTGACAAAACCGGTAACCAGTGTTCTGAATTTCCAACGTTTGTGTGAGCAGAACGTCACATATCGGGAACTTAATGCGTGATCGGTTCAAGCGATAAGGTACCAGCAGCAAATTTATGCTGCAGGTTATATTGCCCCTGGGCCGAAAAAATATACTGCATAATAATACTAATCATAAAATAAAGTGTATATTTCTAACCAAGTATGAAGCTGTAAAAATTCTTGGCACAGTTCCTATACGTACAAGTGTGATCATGCAATTGGAGAAGTGATATCAAGTGTTCTCATATTTTTCTGTATTTCTTGCAAGATAATACCCAATAGTTTATGTCTTATGCCATGGTAGGTGGCGCTTTTTCAGTTTGAGTATGTTGTAGACACAGAGGGAAATCACAATGCATAAAGTAGTAGTATTACACTATCATCCGTTGTCTGCCCTCCCAAGGAATTTATCGTCAGGTGATCTTCCACACGACAAAACGCCATACTGCGGTATGATTGCACCGTCGCACACGGCCTACTTGTGGTTAGCAGCAGATTCCAAAGAAAAAGCATACTTGGTGTGAATGAATTAGACCGTAACGTCGTTCTGCGTCGTGATATATTCAAGGTAAAGTCTTTCTTACATAGGTGCCGCGTTGGATTGTGTTGCAATGTTATGTTGATACATTGCAATACGTATTTTCATGAACCAGATAGTTCAGCAGTCTACAGTTATGTTTTAGTCTTCGCGGCCAAAGCGAATCGAGATGGAGTTGCTGACATTGTTTCCCATATTTCATGATAAACTTCTTATCAATAGGTTTTTAATGAATGACCGTTAACTGCTTGCTATCCATGTTCTGTTTGATTTTCTCATATTATCACAGATTATGCTGCAATACTTTAGGATGGGACCAGCGAGAAATTTATGTAATTCATATCTGCCTGTGGCTGCATGAATCTTGTGAGATATGTGAGCCACGGATGGTCTGGCTCGTGCTATCTGATACTCAATCTGTTTAGTAATATTACAGTACAATAATTCCTGATTCAGGGGTGACATGTAAACCGTTGTACACAAATGCGCCTGCAAATAATTGTTATAGACACTTCAGGTATCATGATACTTGACTGTTGTGCTGAGAACTTCATCAACCACTTATCGCACCAAGTCTCAATGGAGTAAATGTACTCTTACATGAGCAGTACATTCTGACGCTCAGGTAGTCAGAAGTTGTGGACAAATTTTATAATGTAGGCAAATAAAAACAACACGCTAATTTTGATAAATACTTTGGGGTCATTGGTATAAAGAAAGGCAATTAATGGGCCAATCACACATACTTGCATAACCCGCTGGTAATTGGAAGCGTATATGAGCGATGGTTACCTAAGGTGACCATTTAAGAGCGACCGTTCAAGTATGGTGGGTGACAAGTTATTAATGTTTTCTAAAATGTAAAGGAAGCTATCATAATCAGGAACCGTTTGTGGGGCACCTGATCGAATATCTTTTGTGTGTCTAAGATTAGAATTATTATTACATATTGTGAGTCAATGGAGTTTCTTATGTGGTTCAAGTAATTAAGCTGAAAGTGCACGTACGATCGCTTGTCACGGAAACCATGTTAGGACTTGTCTAGCAACTCTAGTGTTTTGATGAAATTCATCACACGTTTGTAGCTATTTTTAAATAATTTTGCTCTCAAATTGTGTTATGGGTTAGCCGGTATTTGTTAGTATGATGCTCTGTGCCTCCCTTGTAGCGAAAAATGCCAAATGAAGTTTTACATTCATCTAGAATGCGTTTCAATTTTAGTAAATTAGTCAACATTTTCAAAATGGGCAGTAACGTACAAGGCAGTCGCACTTGTGTACCATTGGCATTCAGGATATTGGTCGGTTGAATAGCATTTAATGCTTGGTGGATATTGCGGAGAGCAATAAATCGCACGATCAGTTTCTGTATGTCTAACTTATCGATTGTTCGGCTACAGCTTTTTGTACCTCACTGATTCGCTTTTCGTGTGAAGCAAGGAGGTTTATGGATTGCTGAGACAGATGATAGAAGTAATCCAAGACTATACAGCCATCTATGGAGAGGAAGAAGGCAACCTATTTAGAAAAACAAAATATTTGACGGAGGGGTACCCATTTAATTCTGTGGGTGGCGTAGTAGGACGGAGGTAATTGTTTGGAGGCCATTTTGCTTGTGAAGGTAAAGCAAGGCTGGTTCTGGTTGCTACTAGGGAGGTTCTCTAAGTAATTTGTCCGTGCGTTGGCCATACCCAACGTGAATGTCAGGTCTAATGCGTTCGTCAATCTAATTGGTAAAGTAACCCACTGTATCCAACCATAAAATCTTAAGGAAAAACGGCATACTCTGTGTATAGACGAGGATGACTAGGAAGACCGGTGTATCTTCTGTTTGTTGAAAGCACCTGCAGTTATCGTTGGTTTGTGTGACAACTCCGTTGCAAATTCAGAAGGTAAAGCGATACGGACAACATTCATAGTTGTTGAATTCGGCGGCTTTTGGATACGTGAAAGTAAAATGTAAAATGATGCTCTTGAGAGGGAGAATCATAGAGATTGACAGACATTTGCTATTTTAGGATGTTCAAACATTTCAGCTGTAACTTTGTGATGTAATATATGAAGCATTCTCCGCCCTTTTATTTTACAGCAAATCTTTGCGAAAACGGTCATAATTGAAGATAATTTGAGTAGAGTCAAATATATCAGACGCGCGCCCATTTCGGCACTGAGGATTGCTCACACCTTGCTGAGAAGTGCAATTATGTTTAGGAAATATCCTTTGATGATAACGGATCTGGTGTTAAGCGAATGTACCGAAAACCTAACATGAATAGCGGGGTCTGTTTACTCGTCGCTGCTGTGTGAGCCATGGTAGAGGCAGATTATGGAAGCCGTAAATATATGTGAGAGCATTAGGTACTAGTTCAATAGTAATTTTCTTGTGGGTAAAGGTTATGTGCCGTCTGCGAATGCAAACATAACTGGAGGAAAAAAGGTTTATGGTAAGAAACCTTCATTATGGCTGACTTGGTGCTGAGCTTACCTAGCTAACCGAAAAGATTGCTGAAATAGCGAGAGCGTATAGTTGGCCTCTGCCGAAAATTTAAGGAGAATAAATGACCGCGGATTTATTTTCATATATATACTTATATATATATATATATATATATACCGAACAATCTACGGAAATGTATCCCGGCACAATACTATGATGTTAGCTATACACTCGCGTTCCAGTACTTTGTTAGGGGATAACGCGGTATCCGTTAATTTTAAATCAAGTGGAATACCGACGGCATCGAAAATTTCGTCAGATAACTTGCTGCTTCTAAATTCCACCTGGTTGCTGGTTTTTGTTGCATTCAAAATATACTGTGGTAAAGAAGACAAGAAATGAACTATTACGCTCCAATATCTAGCAAAAAGATTTGACCGTGCTCTAGCAGCTTTAGAGCGCTTTGACTGCGACGGAATTTGTAAAATGTGATGACCGCCTTACGTAAAGTACTAGAGTCTAAGTGCTGAAAATCGCGTTAAACGCGGTCCTGCCGATTTAACTGATACCGCAGTCACACACGAATTGGTAGACAAAATGGGATTTGGCGCCGATGGGTTCATATTTCTTTACTGAAGGTAACGGCAAATTTCGGGTTCTGTTGATAATTACCGCCTCTGCAGCACAGTATGTACGCTGAATGGCCGAGACAATCCGTTTGGTTATCCTTTTTGTTGCGGTGTCAGCCTTGAATGGGAGCTCAATATACACCTTCTTCTTAGGGGCTGTAAAAACCATCTCCTTGGGAGATCTAACTTGGCTATGTTTGTCTGTGAATGGCTTTGGGTAACCATTCTCCATAAGTGTCTTAGTGATCAGCTCAACCTCTTCAGTCATGCAGTCGTTGGAGTAGATACGTCTGAACCGAGTAAATGGATTTGCTTGTCACTGCCGAAAAGCTGGATCACCAATGTCTCCTGGTCGCTGATGAAAAGACGCTGCTTTATCCTAGCCGATACCAGCTGTAGTGAGGAGCGCGGATCCCTGGATCGAACGTTGCGCAGAAGCTTACAGAAAAACCGTGAGATCTGGTGTTGTAAACATGCTAGTGAGCTTCCACTTGCAATTTCTGTGGTAATACCAGCAAACCGTTCCACCTCATCCGAGTCACGGAAGGTTTCCGATTAGGAATAAGCGAAACAATCTGCGAAGAGGATGGATTCCTAATCACTAATCTTCAACAACGGTTAGAGCGATGGGCTAACCACTTTCGCACGCAGTTATCCTGGCCGCCAGCTCTATCTTTTTCCCTTGGTTTTGTGTGAAATATACCAAATGATCCCTCCACTCACCAGGAAATCTGGTGGAAAGTCTGCTGCCTATGTCGTTATAAGGCAAACGACCCTTATGGTTTACCTCCTGCTCTATTTAAAGATGGCGGCTCTCTGCTGATTCGAAACCCACCACTTTGTCTGTTTAGAAGTCTGAGTAAAACAAGAGGTTCCATGATCCTGGAGTGAGTCGGTAGTAGTCCCTATCTTCAAAAATGGCCTGCACACAAATAGCTCCAATTACGGTGTCATACATTTGGTGCCTGTCCTTTGCAAGATTCCGGTGTCAATCATTCTCCGCTGGCTATTCCCAAAGCGTGATTTAATACAGCGATAAGAACAGGCTAGTTTCCACCCTGATGGCAGATGCATCAATCGCATTTTCATACTCTGCTAGATTCTCGAGCGCCGCCATGTGCAACAAAAGCCAACGGTTGTTGTGTTTTGGATATAAGTACTGCCTTCGATTTTGTCGACAGGGCTGCATTGTGGCACTGTCTGTTGACCAACGGTAGGCCCGGGAAAGTTCGTTTCACTACTGCCTGCTCGGTATAATATGACCTAGACTCCACACCAGGGCTTATAGCAAAATTCTGCTTTCTTGGTTGTCACTAGTGGGGTTCTATTGTGATGCCATATTCCTCCAGTACTCTTTAACTTTGCTATTGAGGATGTTCACAAAATACTCCAGAAGAATTGCTGAAAGCCTGAGTTAAGCTCCGCCTAGGTAGTCGGGTGGTTGATTTAGTTTACGCTGAAGATGTTGTTTTAATGGGTGGCAGGCAAACTAAGATGCACTTAACCGCCTGGCAATTGGATCGTCGAAGTACAGCACGCGCTTTTCACTATCCAAGTGCAAACCACATTTTAAGAATGGTTTGGTTGGCGGCGTCCGGTTTCGGATTTTCCTGTCACTGTGGCCAGCCACAGGACTCCTGCGTCTACAGAGGGGCCATGGGTGGCTTGGGCTGCACCACCCACAGCTCCAACCACAAACATCCCATATCCAGTGCAAATCGGAGGGAATAAGACCGGGAGGCATGTGGATGGGAGCCACGTTTAACTAACGGAGCCGGCCCACACGCTTACACAGTCAAACACAATCACGCTGCAATTTTGTATCAGTCGCATACAAGGCGGTGGCTGGACCGTAGTCTGCTCCACACTGAGTGCATGGACACCACTCTTTGAGCCTAGCACGACCACAAAGATCGTGCACCCCGTCCCCTCCAGCCACGACCAACGATCTCCTAGATCCAGTGTGGACGAAGTAGTGGTTAAGAGATAGGTAGGCAACTTTCAGCATGTACATCAAGCACGGCCACACCGAGGATGTGAAACAACAGCCAAACACTTGCAATGACATTATCAAATAAAAAATATATCTGGTAAAGAATACGGCTATACAGACATAACTCTTCCCTAAATTAGCAAATGAAGTGACTTGGTTAGCAAAGAATCCGCGATAAATACAAGATGTCCCGAAGTTACGCTAAAAACCCTGCAAACGTTATAAATTCAATGAAGATAACCACAATTAGCATAAGCAACGAGGCCCGTTAATATATAATTATTCAGGTAGGCAGGATAAACCAAATAAAGTGAAATAAATGTATCCGGCTAAGAAGGAACTTGTTCTGGTGTATGTTAGTTTGGCCCAGCTGCGGTGAAGAGGCATCATGAATACAACATCGGCCTCAGCATAGGGCATTTATAATTATTTACATTCATATATATGGGTATAGATTTACAATGCTCGCATTCACCAACAGAATGTGATCCCTTATTTCGTTTAGCATATATATGTATTCCGTCATTCGTGTACACTTTGTGCAGCTTAACAAAAATTTCCTCAAATGATGGCAGGTGGATTGCACCGCCACACATTTCTATGGACTACTAATTAAGTGAGCTCTCGCTTCCTTGACTACTTGGCAACCACGTATTTGGGTTCCTATTTCTAATTGCATACTCAATTTCCTATGCTGTCCCTTGATAACGGTTATTTACGAACATGTCCGTTTTGAACACTTCACGAAATAATTTCAAATGGGGTAGGAACAAAAGAATAGTCTCATGGTCGTTCAATCCTGAATGCGTCGTTGATCCACTGTCGAGTTCGGTGTACGATTGGCCAGTTATATGAGCCAAATCATCACGAGCAGAACACGTCGTGGTCAACTAACCAACACTCAAGTGCACTGCGCTAGCGGACCCCGCTGCGCCGGCCATGCGCATTAAGAAAGGAAGAGTAAAATTGTAGTATAGACATAAAGTGGGTGAGATACAAAATTTGAAGAGGAATCTTTCACGAGTAATTAAGAAGGAAAGGAACAGAAGACCAATCAAAAGAAGCATTAAGGAAAGGAAAGAAAGATTCAGAGCTGCAAGTTGAGAGCGTCAAAGCGACGTTTAAACTCTGTCAACGTGTGTGACAATACAACGTCTTACGGTAGTGCATCCCATGGATTTATCACTCTGCGCGACGAAGGAGTATCAGCCCGAACCCGATCAGATCGGAATTTGCGCAACTGCGAAAGATGCCCACGAAGATTGAATAACTGAGAAGATGAAAGAGCAAAGAGATGTCTTAGCCGATCTTGAGCCTTTGTCCTGAAGTTTTCACGATAATACAGTTGCTATGTGTCATTGATCTACTTCCCTGTATCTGAGGCTAAACTGTTCGATCAGTGCTAAACCCGATTTTGTGTGTACGAAAACGGCTCGTGCTTCCTTATGTAGTCCTGCTTTTTGAAGCTAAGTTTGGTATCGATTGAGGCGGTATGAGGCAGATGCCTCAGGCGATCTTCCACCATTATTACTGTGAGGTCGGTGCATTCACACTTGTGACGATCTTAATCACTCTTGTGTAAGGAGGAAGTACGTTATGGTTAACCGTTTTCCACTAATACCTCCTCTTTAGACCGACAAATTACTTTCTATGGAAGTGCTGTTAGAATCAAAATTATCTCACCCTATAGGCTCTTGACGTGTGTACGCACGTGCTTACAATTTTCACTAAACATTCGAATCTCGAGCTACGTTAGCTATGGGCAATGTTCCCCCTTGCGTACTGCATGGCTGCTTACGGACGCCATCGGTTTTTAGTCTGGGAACATTATCAGAGTTCTCTGCGGTTTTGGAACGCTAGTTCATCTAGGCTACTGCCGACAATCCCTTATGGGTTCGATCATGTCCATTACATTCAACTGTTAACGACGCTTACTATCCTGGACGAGGACAGTAAGAATTTTGTTATGGGCCCTGTCAAAATCTTACCTGAGGCCGCAGTGGATCGCAATACCATAGTATCTCATGGTCTCCGTTAGATGATAGTCGCAAGTTCAACTTTCATCCCATTTCACTTAATTCGTTGAATTTCTTTTTGATTCAATCTTCCGATTGGTCCCATGATGTTGGTTATTGTCCTGCAAAATTGGCCCAAGTGCTTAAGCAACCTAACTCACGCAGGTAAATGCTTTGGAGTCTTTTACGTTAATGATGGCATCTGCAGTCACTTTTACTCCCTCAGAGTTGGACTAGGTAAATGCAAAAGCGCACTTGTTCTCTACTACCAGCTTTATAATGTCAAAATTTGCACATTTTTGAAGCGACACTGTAGAAATGTTGAAGATCAACTTCATGTCCTTTTTTGATTGACCCATCTGTATGTTAAATGACACACAGCTCACATATTCTGGATCGCCGATCTTTTCTACATAGATTCACTACAAATCCTTACGCCAAGCGGCGAGTAAGCAGCGGAGACCTCCGGGTGTTACGAGGGTCCACCATGCTGGAATCTTGCTACTGGCATCTGTATTTCTAAGTTTTCAGATGCACCTTTACTCTTTTTAGAG
This sequence comes from Dicrocoelium dendriticum, assembly GCA_944474145.2. Taxonomy (NCBI): domain Eukaryota; kingdom Metazoa; phylum Platyhelminthes; class Trematoda; order Plagiorchiida; family Dicrocoeliidae; genus Dicrocoelium; species Dicrocoelium dendriticum. The sequence goes on along the minus strand of CALYDF020000429.1, from coordinate 90,748 downwards.
TAAAAGTCGTACCGTGCCGTCCGGAATAATTCATTTCCACAATTCGCCCACACTCTGTAACCATCAATTTGACTTGTATAACGCAGTTTGTCGGGTCATTTACTTTACCTATCACATCCGTATGTATCGAATCGCTCAAAACTACAAGGAGTTTATCGCAAGAGAATATTGTCAAATTAGCACTATCGAATTTCCCAAATCGCGGCCAAGCACAGATATGTACAGGCTGCTGCCATCGGCTACCATTTGGTGAGAGTGGACGAAACGATTGTGGCTATGGCAACACAACTGCATATAATCAGCGCCGACAGTCGACACAAGCCGTTCACGATGAGAGTCAATTCATCGGATTATTAGTCTTTGGATCTACCTGGAACCGTGCAGCTCCATTGCCAATCACCAGCCTTGCGTAGCTGATATTTTTCAAGCCCACAATTCAATATCGCCCAGCGTCATCCAACCGCCATTGTAAACAACCTTCCCTATGGAATAAGGCAAGTAACAACGTTCGCTTGACTAGGCATATTTATCATCCCACAATTCACAGCAATCAGTGGAGGCGTACCTATGACGGAAGGACATTGGCCAATAGGGCAATGGCATCCACTACTTCACTCCATGCTCATTCAACCTCTCAGGCGGTCTCTTCCAACAACCTTGTTTAGCGGTGGCGGAAATTGACTCCAACCCACTTCCACCTTAGATAAGTAGATCCGGCGGAGGTCAGCATTTTGAACCCCTGTCTCCCTCCAATTTGTCCAGATTACAAAGCCAGTCCAGTGTCAAACCAACGGCAGTCTTATCATGATAAATCTGTTCCCTTCGTGCCCCAAGCTGTCTTGACATTCACACTTGACACGCTGTCCCTAACAACAAACTTTCTACTGGCTAGCTCTGGTGCATCAATCTGGCACTTACCTACCACGTGCACTATGCGCGAACCCAAACACTCAAGCCATCATGAAGCAAACAACGGCAATTTCCCCATAATATATTTACTGTGGTTCTGCTTAGTACCAGATACGTACTCAACAAACGTCAATCTATAATTTCACTTGCACAGTTCTATGAGCCACAAGCGATCCTTCTCACAAGCACTGTATTCCTCTGATATGTTTGAATTAATTATGATGTTTCCAAACTGTCACCTACTTCGAAAAGATCGCTGCATAAAATAGGTGGAAGATATATCATATCTAGTCGAACAAGCTTTATTGCCTGCCCGGTTTATAGCACAAACCGCTTTATTGCTCAGCTGTGCAAAACGGGAATTCTTTCCGCATACATATACTAAATTTGCACGGTCTAATTGCCCCTTACTGGGGTCGTCTCACTGCTTAATTGCCCAGCTGAGTTGGCTCTCTTTTGGTCTCTTTGTCAATTTTAGACCCGCACTCCGACTATCTTTCGTTACGAGCATTACACGAGCATGCTAAATTCACAGACGGCTGCAGGCAAGCCGTCGACTCTATTCAAAACTCAAACACTGTGTATGATCGGGTAATCCTACCGCTCGACATTTGTTAGTACATTATAGGTTACACACAAGTGTGGTCAGTAACAGAAATGATTTGACCTTGACATGAAAGTTGGATGTTTTGTAGGGAATTAAGACTTATCCTCGAGCAATCTCGCATGCGAAGTTCTCACATGCTTTAACATTTCTCGTCCTACACTCGCTAGGTTGATTGCTTGCGTAAAGAAACTCCGGAATAATTTGTCGCACGTCACTACAAGCACTCAGAAAAGGAAGCGATGTGGAAAGGATGAAGCAGTTGAAACGGTATTGAAAGAATGGATGATATCGATTCGTGAGCATAACTGAACTGTTACAGGCCCGCTTCTGAAGAAACAAGCAGCATGATTGGTGGAAATATTTGGAAAAAACGTAGCTGCTACAGTAGGATGTTTGCAAAGATATAAGAAGAGAAATTAACCTGTATGGGAACAAGCCTGTTTGTGAATATTTCCAAGACGTGAAAGTCGCAGCTAGGGCAAACCTTCAATTTTATACAGCACCAATAGAAACTGAAGACTAGCTACGAAAACCCGCGAAATGTTAAAACATCAAGCACAAACAAGAATAACAATAACAGGCGTTATGTTTCTGGTAGAAGACATTGGAACAACTGTAAGTCATGTGTTAATAAACATTTGCAATTTTCTTGCATTTTCTGTACCAACAGGTGTGTCATTCTATTAGTAGAGTAGGTCTCTTCTTTAGACCGCATGTCGAAATCTCGTTTGGTTCACGTATCGACAGGTGAACAAAAGCTATCAATTGAATTTCCTTCACCAGCACTTGCTCTGGGTTTTCTTGACATTTCTTTCATGCCACATAGATTTGTTGTCAAAGATTAACCTCCTTATTCATTTAGTATTGACACCGTTAGTATAAAGTCTGTTATTCGGAGTTCGTATTTTGAAAGGTTAGCTGAGAAATTTCTTTTGTGACCAACCTCTCTTTATGCTAAAGTAAGTATTGGTCATACGTCTAATCTCTGCTAATGTGCTTTATCTCTCTCAGTGGGCACTTCAAGTCACGTCAAATGGACATTTTTTGTGAGGTACTCAGACGCTTACTTTCTTGGCCTTGAATCTATGAATCTTTGAACATTTCGTTATCAATATCTGCTGATTCTCTACATTCCATTCTCCGCTCTCTTGTTGTACACTCTTCTTAAATTACTGGTGTGTACAGCGAAACTGCTACCGGGTGCGACGAGAACCAGTATGAACCAATACGGGTACCAGTTATTCAGAATTGAGCACGTAGCCAGGCAAAAAGTGTATTGTGAAGAGTTGCAATGGACTAGAAGCAAATTGGCAAGCACACAGAGCAAGATAGAGTGCGAATCACAGGGAGTTTGAAAGTGAACCAAATGAACGAGTAAAGCAAAAAGACGATTAGAAAATACGAACAAGCATAAACTCTATGTCACAAAATACTGAAAACATAAATGTTTCATCTTCACTATACTGTTCTCCCCCTAGAGGGCTGAATAAGCGAAGCGTTTGCTAGAGATGTCAGGTGGGGGAACCAAATGAGTATGGGAAAGTACATTATTAGTTGCATTAGGCGCCCGCGGACGGTGATGGCTCGTGTGAAGTTCCTTGGATCCCGGCTTATTTGTTAGTTACTATTTATTAGTTAAGCGCGGACTTGAGTACAGCATCGGTAGGCGGTCTGGGCAAGCTGATTGAATAGCAAAACGAAAACTGAATAGTCCAGAAGAAAAGCCGACATGACATTTCCTCCGCTGCGGCTCGCCGGTGCTCTTGGGTAGTGTCACACCCCTACCGCACACGGAGTTTACTGCGTAACGATCCTCGTCAAGCGACACATCCCGGACGTCGTCTTTTGTGGGCCAGACCGGTCGTTGTCGCACCGGTATTGAAGAGTCGCGGTCGCTTGGAGTCAGGATAATGGCGTTGGAAATTTCTGGTAAGTCGGCCAGAAGATTCCATGTTTTCTCAGCGGAATTGTGTTTTGGAATGTAAAACTGGGAGAGGGTGCGACGTAGTCGAGATAGGCGGTGTGATACCGCATGAATAACGAGGCAAGTATATGAAACAAAAATGTGTTCATACTTTTGTTTGTTATGTAAACTAACTTGTAGCCTTTTTTATCGCTTGGCAAAACATTTGTGAATGAACCACACGTTTACCAATGCACGTGGAAAATACGCATGTCAAGCAATATAACAAACATTAATAAACTCTATAAAGCGGAGAGGACGTTTGACATGTCTACCGAGTCGGTCAGTTGCCTGGGATTGGGGATGGGTTGGCAGAGTTTCAAGAATAACTGTGGGCTTTAGGTTGCCTGATACGGAAGAAGCAGCTACGGATGAGTTTACTTTTCGGTTGTACCAGGTAAGTGTGAGGACGGAGCATCGAAAAAGGTCACCTTAAAATGATCAATAGACAACGCTGTTCAGTGACCATTCTGGTTTAAGGTAAAATGCATATACTCATCAGATAAAAATAGCAGAGTTGGGAATGGAACTCGGCACATAGTGCTTGGCTGCTCTCGCCATTTTCAATAGGACAATAGGCGCCGTGAGCAGCGTTAGCCACAGCGGTTATAAGTAGATTTTCGAGGTTTGGAGCACCCGTCGTGTGTCTTGGATTGCGATACGCAATCACAATCGTGGCCTTGGTTGGTGTTGAAGTCACACACTGCCATTCAGCGCCGCCAGAGGTGTTTGAAACAGCAGTAAGAAGTTGATTCGCGGGTTTCGGAACGCCCACCATGTGTCATGGTTTACGACACGCAATCTCAATCATGGATTCGGTTGACTTTGAAGTAAGCCTATGCTAATACGATCACTGAGAACTTCATTTATTTGATGGTTTCGGTGTCACCCGCTCCCATCCCGGCCATACCCGACCGGCTGTTTCGTCTTTGTTTAGAATCATTAGGTTGGGATAGCCGAGCGGGAGTTAGGGCTTTGCGCATACTACTTGGAGGCTTTCGCCACGATAACTGGGTCAATAAGCGCCGCGAAATGTGTTTAACACGACGGTTAGAAGTTCATTTGTGGGATTTGGAACACCTACCGTGTGTGTTGGATTGCGACACGCAATCTCAATCACGGAATCAGTTGACATTGAAATCATCCTCTGCCCATAGAGTCACTGGAAACGTCACCGAAGTAAAGGGTTTCGGTGTAGCTCTCTCCAATCCGTGCAATCCCCGACCCACGGTTTCGTCTTGGTTTGTAATCATCAGGTGGAAAAGGCAGATCTGAAAGTAAAGCTCAGCGGATAGTGCTTGGCAACTACCCCCATTATTACTAGACCATTGTGCTGAGAAAGCAGTGTTAGACATAGCAAATATAATTTGCTTTTCGGGTTTTGAAGCATCCGCTGTGTGTCTTGGATTGCAAAATGCCATCTTAAACTTGGTCACGTTTAAATTGAAGTCAGCCACTGCCAATACATTTATTGGGACCGTCAACAATGTGGAGCGATTCGTAGTAGCTCTGTGACATTCTTGCACTCCACGGACGAAGTTAATGTTTTATTAGACTCATCAGGTAGAGATCGCCAACCTGGAAGTTGAACTCGGCACATAGTGCTTGGGGGCTATCGCCATGCTCACTATGCCAATGAGGTCCGAGAGCAGTGATTGAGACAGCGGTTGATATTGATTTTCGTGGGTGGAGCACCTGCCATGTGTCTTGCATTGCCATCCGCAATCTCATTTCTGGCCTCAGTTGACTTTAAGTTCCGCCTCTGTTAATATAGTTAATTGGACCGTCACTGAAGTGGAGGGTTTCGGCGTAGATTTCGCTCATCACTGTTCCCTAAGACCGACGGTTTCGTCTTTGTTTAGAATCACCAGTTGAGATAACCGAGTTGATAGTGGAACTCAATTCATTGTACTTGGCGGCTTTCGCCATTTTCACTATGCCAATCAGCTCCACGAGCAGTGTTTGACACAGTGATTTGTGGTTGATTTTCGTGTGTTACAACAAAGGCATTGAGCCATGGACTGCGATAAACAGTCTCAGCCGGGGAATCTGTTGAATTTGTATTCAGCAGCTACGAATACCGTCATTGGGAGTATCATCAACGTGGGAGGTTGTGAAGAAGCTCTCTTCCCTCTCTGTACTCTACGACCGACGGCCTGGTCTTTGTTTATATTCATCAGGTAGAGATAACAAATCTATAATTGGAACTAGACGCATAGTGCTTGGCAGCTATCGACAAGATAACTGGGCCATCAAATCTAGTGAGAAGCGTTTGAAACAGATGTTAGAAGTTGATTTTTGTGGTCTGGAAGACATGCCATGTCTTGGATTCAGAAAGGAGATCTCAGTGTTAGCCTCGTTGACTATGAACTCAGCTTCTGCCAAAGCGTTCACTGGGACAGACACCGAATATAAGTGTTTCGGTGTAACTATCTTCCATCCCAACACACCAAGACCGAATGTTTCTTATTTGTTTATAATATTAATGTAGAGATAGCCAAGATGGAGTGGAACTCTGCACGAATTGGTTGACGGCTTTCGCAATTATCTTAGGTCATTGATCTGCGCGAGCAGTATTTGACACAGCGGAATGTGTTTGATCTGCTGGATTTGAAGCAGCTGCCGTGTGCTTTGGATTGCGACTAGCAATCTCAATCGTTGCCTGGGTTGACCCTTACGTTAGGCACTCCCAAAACGGTCACGTGACCATCACTTAGGTGGAGGGTTTAGTTGTAACTCCCTCTCATCCCTTCACCACGACCGACGGATTGCTATTCGTAAAACTCCACAGGTATAGATGGACAAGCTGGGAGTAGAACAGGCGCATAGTGTTTGGCGACTATCGCCATGATCAGTTAGCAATTCTTCGCCGCTAGCCGTTTTGGATGCAGCGTTTTGAATTTGGTTTTCATTATTTGGAGCACCCGCCGTTTGTCTTGGATTACCACAAGCAATCTCAATCGTAGCCAAGGTTGAAATTTAAATCAGCCTCTGCCAAAACGGTTTCTGAGAACGTCAACGAAGTGACGGATTTAGCTGTAGCTCCCTCCAATCCTTGACTCTAAAGTAGGCGGTTTAATCTTTGTTTAGACTCATCAGGTAGAGATAGCTGAGCTGAGAGTAGAACTCGGAGCAGAATTTTTGTCGGATTTTGTAGTGATAACTGTCCTTTTGTCCTCCTCGAACAATGTTTGACACAGCGGTTAAAGTTTGGATTTCGGGTTTTGGAGACCCACCGCTTGTCCTTTTTGGGACCCGCAATCTCAATCGTGCCCATTTTGAATTTGAAGTCCGCATCTGCAAATAAGTTTACAAGGCTGTCAAAGAAGTAGCAGGATTCGGTGTAGCTCAAGCCCATCCCTGCATTTCATGACCAAAGTTTTAGTATTTGTTTAGAGTCATCAGGTAGAGATAGCAGAGCTGGGAGTGGAATATGTTGCATATGCTTGGCGGATATTGCCATGATCACAAAGCAATTGAGCTCCGCGAGCATTGATTAATACATCGGCTGGAAGTAGCTTTACAGGTAACTAAGCGACTGCCAATTGCCTTGGATTGCGACACCCAATCTCAATCGTGGTCTCGGTTAACTTTGAAGTCAGCCTCTGCAAAACGGGCACTGGGACCGTCATCAAAATAAAGGGTTTCGGTGTAGCACATTCCAAACCCTGCATTCCACGACCGATGGATTCTTATTTATATGAACATATCAGTTAGAGATACCAGATCTGAGAGTTTAACTCGACGCATTTTCCTTGGCGGCTCTCGCCTTGAACAATATGTCATTAGGCTCCGCGGGCATTGTTTAACATAGCGGTTGCAAGTGGATTTTAATATTCCTAGTATCAGCCGTTTGTCTTGTATTGCGACACTCAATCTCATTCGTTGCCTAGGTTGAGTTTTAAGTCAGCCACTGCCAAAACCTACAATGGGACCGTCAAAAAAGTGGAGGATTTTGGTGTGTCTTTCCCCCATCCCTGCACTTCACTACGGACGTTTTTTATTTGTTTAGAATCATCAGTTATAGAACGCCGAGCTGGGAATGGAACTCGGCGAGGGGTACTTGGTGGTTATCGCAATGATAATTATGCAATTGAGCTCCGAGCGTCATGGTTGACACAGCAAGTACAAGTGGACGTCCGGATTTGGGGCAGCCACCGTGTGCCTTGGAATGTGGCACACAACCTCAATCGTGGTCTCGCTTGACTTTGAAGTCAGCCTCTGCCAATAGCTGCACTGGGAAGGACACCGAATTGTAAGGCTTCTGTGTAGCTATCTCACATCCCTGCGCACCAAGACCGAAAGTTTTTCTTTGTTTAGACTTATCAGGCGGAGATACTTGAGCCGGAAGTGGAACTCGGCGTGTTGTCCTTGACGATTATTGTTTGATCACTAGGCCATGGAGCTTATAGAGTAATGTTTGTCAGAGCGTATAGAATTTCATTTTTTTGTTTTTCAGCACCCGCCTTGTGTCTTCGACTGCGACACGCAATCACAATCATCATAACGGTTGAATTTGAAGTCAGCCTCTGCCAACAAGGTTGGTAGCACCGTCACTGAAATGGAGGGTATCGGTGTAGCTCTCTCCCATTCTTTCAATACACGACCGACGGTTTCTACTTTGTGTATACTCATCAGGTAGAGATAGCCGCGCCTGGAGAGGGATCGATGTATTGGACTTTACGGGTATCCCGTTGATCACAAGGCATTTGCGCTCCGCTGGCAATATTTGACGCAGTGATAAGAGGTTGATTTTCTGGATTTGAGGCATCTGCCATTTGCCTTGGATTGCGACAAGCAATCTTAATCGAACCTCGGTTGACTCTTAAGATAGCCACTCTCAAAGCGATCAATGGGACCGTCACCGAAGTGACGGAATTAGGTGCAGCTTTCTCACATCCCTGATTTTCAAGTGGATGGTTTAATATTTGTTTAGACTCATCAGGTAGAGGTGGCCGAGCTTGGGTTGAAACTCGGCGCACAGTGCTTGGCGGATTTCACCTTGATTTCCAGGCCATTGAGGTCAGCGAGCAGTGTTTGACGCAACGGTTAGAAGTAGATTTTCGGGATTTTAAGCACACTCCGTGTGTCTTACATCGGGACGCGGAATCTTACTCCTGGCGTCGGTTGACTTTGAAGTCAGCATCTGCTAATACGGGCACTGGGACCGTCATTGAAGTGAAGGGTTGCGGTGTACCTCTCTCCCATATCTGCACTGCACGTCGGACGTTTTCGTATTTGGTTAGACTCACCAGGTAGATACAGCTGAGCTGGGAGTGGAACTCGGCGCATATTGCATGGCGGCTATCGTCATGATGACTAGATCATTAAAATCCGCTAGCATTTACACAGCAGTTAGAAGTCGATTTTCGGATTTTGGTATAAAAACCATTTGTCTAGGATTGCGATACGCAATCTTAATGGTAGCCTTGGTTGAATGTGAAGTCACCCTCTGCCAATACGGTCACTGCGCCTTCTAAGAATTGAAGGGTTTCGGTTTAGTTCTCGCTCTTATCCCAACGGTCCAAGACCGAAGTATTCGTGTTTGTTTAGGCTCATCAGGTGGACATCGCCCATCCGTGAGTGGAACTCGGCGCATAGCTCTTAGTCGATGTTGCCATGATCACAAAGCAGTTGAGCTCCGTGAGCAGTGTTTAGTACAGCGGTTAGAATTCGCTATTCTGGTTTTGGAGCCCCAGACTTTGGTCTTGAATTGCAACACGCAATCTTATTCGTGGACTCGGTTGACTCTGAAGTCAGGCTCTGCCCATATGTTCTCTGGGACGGTAACCGAAGTGAAGGGTATTGACGGATCGCTCTCCCTACTTTGCGAGTTCTACCCCCAGCTCCGCTATGTCTACCTGATGAGGCTAAGCATAGACAAAATCTTCGGTCGTGGAGTGGAGTGATGGGAGATAGCTAATTCTAAACCTTCCTTTGCCATTATATTTTGCTCTTTTTAACTTTGAATATTATTTTCGCCAATGAATCTATTGTGAACCGATCTTGTGTTGGGATCATTGCTCTTCATTGGTAAACAATGTTTAACTCCCCAACAGCACTTTGGTAAATGAGCGGTGGACATTTTCCAAAGCAATTGAATTTTATTTCACTGATCTATGTGTGACGGTGCAATAATCTAGAGTGGGTCACACATTGTGTTTGAATGGCTCAAGCCTTTTTTGAGATGGCAAGAAAGACCTAGTTATATAGTTTGTTAGTTGCTTCGCTTTCGCTACTGGATGCAGGACGTTTTCCAAGAAGTTAGTGCTGCTAGAATATTAAATTCCAAAGTCTCGAACTGAACGCGCAGATTGGATGGCTGTACCACTCTGGTTTAGTGCATCTGTGGCAGAGTATCGGAGATTTGCTTGCAGTAAAACTCACTGAGGTGCCTTCGCTCCCATTGTTTATGAAGGATAAGTCCTCGTGTATATACTAAAAGTATAGTTTCTGCTGTCATGTAGAAACTTGTGCAATAGTTTGATGTCGTCCGCAACTACAAATAGGCGCCCGCGTCTACTGTAAATACGCATATCATTTATGTAGATGAGGAAAAGCAATGGACCAAATAATTTGCCATGAAAAACACCCCCGTGGTATTTCTGGAAATGAAACATTATTGACCAATCCGTACATGTTGGGTTTGGCCGTTTAGATATCATTTGAATTATATCAAGAGTGTTGCTGGTTCCGTAGGTTTCAAACAAAACAAACAACGATTTGTGTGGTACATAGTCAAATTCGTGTTGCATAACCAGAATATTGATGTAGGTGACGATGTGGTCATCTAAGGTTGTTGTAACATGATCGGGAAATTGTAAATCGCATGTGACACGAGAATATTTTGTTGCAACATCCATATTGAGAACTGTTGAGAAGGTGTTGTTAGGAGTGGCCTTACCCGAATCATGACGATGCTCTATAATGGCTTAGAAGAGAATATTAAAATATTATGTATTACGGGTAAAAACAATACTTGACATTCGCATTTGAATGGAAATTCTGGAGAAAATAAAAATTCATGCTTAACTGAAAATTATATTAGTGGGCTCAGGATAGATATAGGTAGAAGAACGGATATATTTGCGTCATAAAAGCATAAATTCGTAACCCTATTATTTGGTGTATCTGAAACACACACGCTTTTGCGTGTCGTACCCCCTGGCTGACATATTATAAAATGAAAGGCCAATGTGATAACGGTTGTTCCCGTCGCTTTTCATCTCATTAGATTGGAGACAGAGACGACATAATCCGCGACTGCGTCCTAGGGCTGACGCACTCGGACAGAAGAGCAATTTCTACGACACTCAAGCCGGCTAAGCGGTATTGTCATTTTCAAAGGACGATCACTTAGTTTTGGGTTGCGGTTCAAATCCACCTGCGAGCAGCAAAGGTTATTTGGGTAGCTTGGCTTCTGGTAAACCATTATGGGGTGCATCGCAAACGCCGATATCGACTGCTGAACATTCCCTTGATTTTCAATCAAAGCTGATGGATAAGCCCCGAAAATTCTTGGATGTATTCGGTTGAGCAGTCCCGAGGGCAACGAGATCTTGTTTCTGTCACGGCTACCACGCCCAGCTTGCGTATTCCACGTGTATTCGCAAGTTGGCATTAAGCATTTGTAGAACGATTGATTGGTCAAACCGTTCGAACGCACTGCGCAGAAGGCCATCGTGCTGACTGCCGGTTCTCGACTCCTTCACTGCTTGTTTTGAAACATTTGAGTTCGTCCTTTGTCAACACACATGTCAAGCTCACGAAAGGCCTTCTGTTAGATGTGGTCGTCAAAGTTGCACTTGCTCACTAGCTTGTGACATAGGTGGATCACCTTGCATATAACAGAGTTCAACTGGAGTAGGTTCCTCGTTGACCATTCATAAATGCAAGACGGAGTAGATCGTGATGCTGCTTGGTAATATTTGCTCGTCATAACTTTAACCCATTGGCGAAATGCTGAAAGTTGGAGAAGTTAATTCTTGTCAGGTATTTGCTAAACACCAGGACTACGCGCGGTCCCAGTGAGGGGTTATGTAGAACAGGACATTCTGCCTCAATCGGGTTGAAGAGTTATCCCCTAACACGCACTTGAATCCTAAGTTGCTGAACAAAGTTGCCAATCCTACCAAGAACAGGATCTCCGACTCCCTAACTCTGTAGCCTGTGAAGTAGCATGCGGTGATCCTGGCGGTCAAAAGATTTGAAGAAGTCTGATAGATGACATTAACTCCGACCCTTATATCAGCCGCTTCCATCCAATGCTTCGTCCAATCAGCAGGTAGATGGTGCATGACCAATGTTGACGGAAACCACGCTGCTCCGGTGTCAAGGTATTGCATTTTTCCAACTTGTCCATTAGAAACTCAGCGACGACCGCTCCCATCAAACTAGCGAGCACAGCTAGGAGAGCCTCTGGTCGATACCTTGCAGAATCCAAAACCCTACCATCTTTAAAAATTAAGGTGAGCATCTTGTGCTTCTACCTAGTGGTCACTTGTAGTCCCTTGAAGGATCTTTGGGAGAATTGTGATGGCGGTTCGGCTAGCTTGGTGGTCGCAGTCTTCGGTGTTCTCGGGCGTATGTTGTCAGGTCCCAGAGAGCCATGTTTGAGCAATGACAGAAATGTTCGTAGCCCAGTTGGTGGGTTGACAAATACATGTGTACACATTGGAGTCCGTAAAGTGGATGTGGGTATGTGACAGGTACAGGGTGTTAGTACGAAAAACGGAGCATATTTTATTCGTAGTGCTTTGGCTAATTCCTGACATTGTGCCTTTTTGCCTGTTGCAAAAGTAGAGGGAGGCTCTACTTCACTTACCAAAGAATGCTGACCTGCATATAAATAGTTTGTTGTTTGACTGAAACGTTTTGGCTAGGCATTGTTGATAAGTTCATCCTCACTTACACATGTGGTGCAATGCATGCGATGGGTAATGAATTTGGCCAAAGTCTCTGAGACTGAGTACCTTTAGTTGGAACGCCATGCTGCATGCTTTTTGCCACGCACATTTTAGTCGTGCTGCTTAGAATTACCGGCACTTTCGCGGAACGAAAGTGCTAGGTCTCTGATACTGTTAACTATGGCACTTAATCTTTAAAAGAACTCTGTCCAAAGGTAGTCAAATATCGTTCGAGAACTCCCAAGTGTATGTCACGGTAATTTATTCAGTAGCGTGTAAATGTATGAACTATTTCGGAGTGTTTAGATACATACTCTTCATAAAAAAAACAGCTAAAATTTAATACTACAAGTTCGCTGAGACCAAATGGTCTTTTCATTAAAAATTTGTTAATCGTGAACTTTTCATTTTTGAGCAGAAGGCTCAAAACGGACGATTTGTTTGCTCTCCTGAATCTTGTGGGCGTTGTGAAATGATTGTACAAAGAAATATTAGCAATACACTTATGTAAGTCTGCTTTGAACTGTTCAGTGTACTATGTCGAAGCCTTCATATCTTGCACAGGTAAGTCAGCGGCGATGTGAATGTGGCTGTTTCTAGTGCGCGCTACCCTGTTCCAGCACCGATCAAGCTTGCATCCATTTCCGGGTGAACTTTGAGGAGATTAAACGACATCTAGGACACAGACGTCGGAGATGACATCAAAATGAGTCGGCAACATGAGATACTGAATAACTAACTAATGAATATTGCGGGTCACTGCGATATTAGAGAAGGACCCTAACATTTCTCCTGGGATAACCGTTCCGATGAGCGACATTCATGCGATCTCAACCTCAGCTTTATCTTACTGTTCGAATACGCATGCTGTGTAGTATATCCGGAAGAAGAGTATGATAAAGCTTATACTGTAACGCACCGCAACGTGGTATACACGGTTGTTAAATATATATCTTGGACCTTCTTAACCGAATACATCCTAGGGAGAAGTTCACCAATACGATTAGCGCACCGGCAGCGCACGCATCAGAACGGAATTCCTTCAATCGTCAAAGCAAAATTAGATCCTCCTGGAAGAGAAGAACACGTTGATATATGTCTCTCAGGTGTTTGCAGTGCGGGTTCATGAGGGCTAACCGAATGCCGACACCTAGACCCAGGTTTCTTTTCCGTGTGAAATCGATCAGCGTTTCTGCACAACCATAATCACATACATCGCTTGGTGTACGTCTATGATTATGATTATTCAACTGAATTGTTGCAATGGACAAAACCTGCGTTGTAAGGTTCGTTGAATGAACCTATTTATACGGGTTCCATTACTCGCTTTCACGCACGTTGAGGACGGAGCGGGGTTAAAAGAGAGCCGGCTGGACGTTTGATGCTAATGTCCGCACTACAGACGACAAGAAAACGTAAACCGGTTTTCTGAACTAGAACACTTATTGGGCAAAATTTATATTAATGTAGGCCAATTTTAGTGCTTGCTTCTATCTTCTAGTTTGTTCGTTTCACGACAGCAGGGACTGTGGCGACTGCGCTGTACGGGAGGAGCAGGGTTCACCGCATTTATGAGCTGAACGCCGGAAAGAACTGATCCCAGTAACAAGTTAAAGTAACAAATACTAAAGAGCTTTTGGTACAGGTAGATGAATGTGTATAAGAACGGTGTCTTGTTGGTCGATTTAACCCAAGTTAAGTTTTGTTTAGCCAAGTTGTCCAGACTGTTGTGATTTATGTTTGGTCTACTCTGCTTTTCAACTGATTGGATGCCAGTTGTGTTAGGCTTGCTTTCTGGACTCGTCGGCTCGTCAGTGAATGGTGCTCATGCTGTTTTGACGTTGGGATTGGTCAGGTGGTATAGATATCGTGTTACGTGATTAAGCTTCGCCGTGTGTTATGTTAAAGGAAAGTACAATTCCGAAATCATGAATTTTAAGCTAAAGTGGAAAATGGACAACAGCATTTACTAGTTGTTGATACAGAACCAGTCGCTGTTATCTACATAGAATTCTCAAAAGCACGCGTTGGCTTATCTCTTCGTATTCATCTTCACAAGTTTTGGAACTACAGCATTTACGACCAAATCCTGGGTTAGGTAACACTGCTGTGCACGTACGTCGACTGAACATGAGATTTCGGGAATCCCTATCCGATGTACTTGAAATGCAGTGCTGTGAACCACAATACTACTTGCTAGGACCTCGTTTATTTTTGGGTTTCATCTACTACTTGCTGACCTTTAACTAACGTGAGGGCTAATAGTTCATATGTACACAATTTGTATTTTCGATGTTTTTAAGCCGCATTTTTTTCACACTACATGTGATTACACTGAGTGGATTCAGATTCATCAGCGCTCTCTACTGCATTTCACTTTTCGCAGCGGGCTTGTTGCATAATATATTGCCTTCACATGACGGCTTTCACAACGCTCCCGCCGAAACATAAGTAAGGAGTTTTCCGAAACACGAATCAAACAACAACATTTGCAGTCTCAAAATAAAGACAACCGCGTTTTATCCAAATAGTCGTCAAACAGCTCCCGACCGTAGATCAAGAAAGCCAATGTACACATTTATCATATACCCTCGGAAATCGGTTTGACACGTCCTGCTCAATTAATATAAAAATACTGGGCCGAGTACATCAAATGTGGTGCATTATAAACAAAAATGATTATAGTTCATGCATTGAAATGAAAGTTAGACTTCGCATTCCAGGGAATGTGTAAGATTGTTTATGCGGATAGGAAGAACACCACATACAATCCCTCCAAAGAAACTCCGCATTAGTTTGTCCTCCCGAAGCTCAGAGAGCGTCCCGCGAACGTCATTTACTCCCACAGTGTTGCCCACCATCGTCTGCCTCCCAAATATTTTGACATTTCCTCTTCACAGGGTCCCTATTCGCTACATGCAACTAACAGAAAGAGTGGAACGAATAGGTACCCCGCATATATACGTCATGGCACTTCAGAGTCCCCGTGATGACCAGTAGAGCTACAGCAACTATGTCACTGTCTGATAATCCAATACTACGAAGAGCTCCACTAAAGCCCTTCCAAATTATCCACAGCCCGAAATGTTGATTGGCCAAGGCACCATACTGGTCATTTGCACACCGTTGCCACGATGGTAGGCCAGTCGTGAATTGCATGCCTTCGTTTACTTGGCAGCATTCTCACGTTATGCAATTTATTCTCTGTGCGCCGATGTGATAGCCACGTCTGCAACAATTATCGACCTTTTGGTGCAAATTACGAGGTCCGGTCTACAGTATATCACCGGTAATGGAATAATGGGCTCGATATATACTGTAGCATGATTCCGCTTGACAATCTAGGCAATTTTCCGTACTACTCGGTTGTGCCACATACACCCAGCGTTATGGGTAAGGCAAAACCTCTGCAAGATGTATATGATGGACCCTGGCTCTTCACAACCATCACGGCACTTGACATCATCAGCCTTAAGGGAATTCCACCAGAAGCTCCGCACTTTGGTAAGCAAGTGTCTGCCCCTTTACTTGGTAGCACGAATAAAGGAGCGGGGAAGAACTTCCGGCTCAGTGGGATCAATTGGCTACTAGTCACTTTGTTTGTCCATTTGTGAACGTGTGCCGTCACAAGTCGATTCAAGTTTTTCTCTCCAGACACCCTGAACGGCATACTTATCCACCACTACAGTCCCCATTAGGCGGACTGGAACATTGGCCATTCTGATGTCAACCTTGTAAGCCTCTGTCTCCAGAATCCCGCGCATCAACTGCGACGGCGAAGAACATAGCCGGGCGAAATTAGCTCTTTGAGCAAAAGGAACAATGATGCCCCACGACAGCAAGCTGTGACCCGTAGGCCCCAACTCGTGTGAACAAAAGGAAGAGAAACATTTTTCGGGTAAAGCGTCCACTCCCGCACTTTGGCTGGCATTAGCTTATCCATCTGTTGTACGGTGTTCTGACGAGCGTTTCCCAGAACCAACTCATGAAACCATTTCAGAATAACGAATTCACGCAAAATATCCAGACATTGTGGCGGTTTCAAAGGGGCACAAGAGGTCTAGTTGAGTCACTCAGCAACAACAGCTGTGCTTTTTACCTGTCATCTCCTATTCCACTTGAAGCGCAAACCAAGGCAGCGGATCTCATCCGCCACTGCAACCGGTTTCATCTCACTTCTTTCCAATGTATAAGCTTGGGGCACCAGAACAGCGCAATTGTGTTTGCTGAGTTTTGGACCGTAATAACCCGACACTTCGAAGCGTTCAACGACATGTCTGCCGCTGAAAGAGCCTGCTGCAAAACCACCAGCTTCACAGACAACGCCTCCTGAGAGGAAACGAACAAATTCTGGTCAACTGCTTATGCTAAAGCACCGGCCTTTTCGCCGCATAGCCGCACCCCTCGATTAGGCAGGTTAGCAGCAATCACCTCGTCCATAAACATGATGAAACAGAGAGGAGACAGAGGATCTCCCTGCCCCACACCTCTGTGATCATCCAACACATCATCGCAAAGGAGCAACTTTGTAGAGGTATATAACACAATAAGACAATGCTGTAGCTCTGGTAGGGTTCCATTTTCTGCTGCAGCGCGGATAATTGTGTCAAATGACACGGTGTTGAGCGCCTTGGCAACATCCAATATCGCCACCGCCGTATCCAGGTGCTCGGACTGAACCCTTCTCAAAATGCATTATAGGATATATGGGGCATCAAGACACCCATCCAGCTTTTGAAACGCGACCTGAAGTAAGGCAGAGTGAAAAGTAATCTCCGTCTTTTAGCCAAAACAATGAAAGGCCGGCAGCAGTATCGAAGAAACTACGATCGAGCGATATTCTTACGGCGTGTTGGGGTCCGATAACTTAGGCACCAACGTCAGCCATGCTGTCGCGATAGATGCATGAGGGCAAACAAGCACCAACATAGGATTGAATAACTGTACGAGCACTGTCAAATTCAAGGATGTACAGTCTACTACCGACACTTTCTTTGGTTCTGGGGTCCTACCTCCAGCATTGCGCAGGGCATCACCGATATCGGACGCAGAAAATGGCTCAATAAGATCATAATTATAGCCTTTCTCTATGGGAATCGGTCACTCATCCACCGCAATCTACACATCAAATAGCGGTCTCCAATACTCAGTCATTTGCTGAGTGAGCCCAACGCGTTGTGGTTTGTACGCGCTTAGCCAACTACCATGCAGGATCGCTTTGCAGCATATTTACGTTCTGTAGTCAAAGGTTACTCGATTGCTGCGTAGTTGGCCTTCCGGATTGCCCGCTTGTCACCAGCAGTATAGGTTCGCCGTTGCTTAGTGGAATGCCATTGGAATGGAAATGATTGCACGGTAATCTCCAAAGAAGCACCACGCCTGCACTTTTGTGGCCGCACCGTCTTGCAACTCTTCAGCCAGGGAAAGAGTTGACCAAACTGGTCATCCTTGTGAAAAAGGCGGTCCAAATCCGTAGTGATATGGGTAAGTATTTCAACAGCCGTTTAGTAACCATCAGTGCAGCCTTAGGAGAGGTACCCACCCACATCGGTGAATTGGTAACTTTCAGAGTCACTTTGGGATAGGTCTCCACCACCCTGTACGGTGGTATTAAATCAACCAATTAACCGGAAACCCCCGTCCGGGAAAGAAACATATCAAGCACCCTCTAGGAATGAACGGTACATTCATCCTATGGGATTTGCAAGGGATTTGGCTCAAGAGTCGCTTCGGTTTGATCTGGATCCCCGTAAGAGCTCGTCCTATCGGGCATCAACTCACATTCCGTCCACTTTTCACCAATCTTAGGAAGCACTACCTGAGGAACACGGACCCCCACGGGAAGTCCCAAAGCAAACCTTCCGAATTTGACCTTCGTCTGGGCCAGCGCATGTTCTTCAACTGCTTCATGATGCTTTCGAAACTCCGCTAGGAAACTGATCAGCGAGCCACCGATAGACTTTCACTTTGTTTAAACATACCAGAAGCAACTGGTTCGCTTGCGTAAACAACCGCGTGACATCTTTCTCGGACCAATCTCTTCGTCTTGGAATCATACCTACCCTCTCATAGTTGAGCTCCACAGGATGCTTGTTTCTCTTTTGTTGGCCAAGCCCAAGACTGGTACCGAAGGCTGCACCATATAAGCAGATATATACGTCTCGGACATCAACGACATCACAAGCAATACTATGGCCCTCAAATACCTGAGCTTTCACTACCATTATTGCATGCAGATCGACTTTGTGCTCCACACTCAATCGCTCTCCACCTTGGGCGCCACCGGAACAAAAGAGTGGACAAAAGCGACACGATAGCGGCGATTTTCAACCAAGCTAGAAATTTGGCCTGAATGTGACTTCATGACAGGTTAAGTAACCGCAACTTGACCCAATCAGTGTGGTTAGCTCTACGTTGGACGTCCTGGATCTTTGTTCAGAAATGATCAAGCCCATCTCCTATCTAGCGGTCGACAGGTGGAGGCGCCCATGCGTGTAACTGATTTCCTTTACCTCCCCGACTAAGGCGGTGATCCAAACAGACCACTCATTAAGCCTAGCAGCATGTACCAACAGCTGGACCCGCGGGTATACACAAGACTGAATCACGAAACAAGCTGGCAACTTGTTACTTCCATGTCCTCAATGAGTGATCAAGCGAAGCTAAAGATGGAAGCTGGCCGTGTGCTTCGTCGCCATTCTGACCGCCGCCAGTTCAAATAAAGTTATACGATGCTTCATGTAACCGTCTCCCGTAGACCTGCTTCCACACGTCACTACCACATCTCAGCTGCCCATGTGCTATTTTCGTTTAACGCAATTAGGCAAAGATGTTTCTGACCTGCTTTCCTGCCCGTTATCGAATTCAATTTTGTCATCCTCATGGCAACGGAAATATACAGGATATACATATATATACATATATATATATGCATGTATATAATTATGTTGAACCTTGTGTTATATGTTAGGTTCTCCTCATCAATTTCTCATCGTAAAACTGCTTAGTGTCCAGCACTTTTAATTTGCTCTAGTGAGTTCGTGACAACTTGCATTGCACCAGCGTATCACATTTTTTGTAAGCTTTTATCCATCACTTTGGGTGATTATTCAGTTCGTGGTCAACAGTGGTAAGAGCGAAATAAGCAAGTAAGAAAAGGATGAAAGAAAATGATGAGAAATGATTGGCATTTATCTGACGCCGTCCCACTCAGCTTTCACATATTACCACTGGAAACATATAAAATCAAAATGTACATAGCATAAAGATGTATTTTCGGTAGAAATTTTGAGACGGCTTCAACAGTTGTAGATCAAAATTACGAGCTTGGTGACGCGAAATCAATTTGGATGGTTCTGTTACATGTTGCAGCTAAGCATTTGATTATCGATTAGTATGCACAGGCCCTAACATAATTGCTTGAAAACGACCTTGCCTTATTTTCCTTATTTCATTGGTTTTCCTTTCCAGTTTATCTAGCCACTGTAACGCAGAATGCTTTTAGTAAATCGGTGCCATACTACGCGCGCGCGTTCGGTTCTGTTCATTGGCTAAGGTCCATAATTAACATTCTGGCGACAAGGTAATACTACTGCGATGTTGCACCTTCCTACACCACTTTAAAATATTCTTTCTGATGAACCAACGCTGCCCACCTAGAAACACTGGGTGTTCACCTTTCGTGGTTATTTGGAGCTACCGTGCGTCATGCAACCAAAAACGGTATTTTAGGAAAGCCACAAAATTAAATTATTGTCACGATTTCTGGGGCATGAAGGCTAAAGACATTTGTATGTCCTCCATGTCGTAAGAAGAAGACAGTCAGGAGCGCGCTAGGATTCCTAAGCGAAATATGGGGTTCAAAACGGAACAAATACACTGCGCGGTATTTTTCGCGACCTTGCGTCAAAACCCTGAAGAATGCTTCATTGCTTTCCTTTCGCGGATACAGCAATCCCTACAATAGTGTCGGTGTAGAAAATTCCAAATAAGAAAGTTCGAAGGGGCAATGGCTTTACAGTGTTTGAGATCAGGTATCCGCCACGAACAGGCTCGTAAAAAGTTGCTGTCAGAAGATTAGAAGACGATGAGCTAGGAGAAGGCCTGCAATGTTGTACGACAGCTGGGGAATGTCGATAAACAGTTTGCAGCTATTTCCTCGCAACCTCATACAAAAAAATCAACAGTCAACCGATAAGATGTTACCCCGAGA
The DNA here is from genome assembly GCA_944474145.2 of Dicrocoelium dendriticum. Classification (NCBI taxonomy): domain Eukaryota; kingdom Metazoa; phylum Platyhelminthes; class Trematoda; order Plagiorchiida; family Dicrocoeliidae; genus Dicrocoelium; species Dicrocoelium dendriticum. The sequence continues at coordinate 70,151 of CALYDF020000429.1, read as the reverse complement.
TGCTCTGACTTACCTCTCAACTGTTAGCGATGTGGAAGTCAGTATTTCGCAGCCAACGAATGTCGTCATAAATAGAGTATTTACCGTCAATGTTTAAGATAATTGCGCTTAGCCCGATTTGTCGATTTAAGGCTTGGAAAGCCGCGACATCCCATTTTCCAAAGTAGCCCGTAAAGGTCATCCAGTCTTCAGACGAAGACGATTAGCTAAACGCGATTTGGAACGCATCGTCGAGCCTCTGCAGCATTCATTCACCATAGACTGTGCAATTGGAAATAGGAGGCCAGTTAGATAAAAGGAAAGTTGATACCGGTGCCTCAGTTACCATAATCAGTGCTGCGTCAGTTAAACGATTACCTAAGTTCTCCTCCTGTGATTCAAATTTGCGTACGTACATTGGGCAGCTGATATCAGTCCTGGATAAATGTACTGTTCATTTAAATTACCGTGGGGAGAAACGAAACTTACAGGCGTATGTTGTGGCGAAAGGTTGTTCGAAATCACGCGGGCGCGACTGGATTAAATGCCTTCCGGCCACGCTAGAGACATTGAAGTTCATGTCCATTAACCAGCGCTTGGAAACTATGCCAAACAAATATTCTTATGTTGTTGCTGCGAATGTAGGAAATTACACGGATATCAAACTAGTATCAAATTACTGCCGGAAACACAGCCTTGCGATTTCAGGGCACGTACCCTACATTATCCCTCAAGATCAAATGTAGATGACGAGATAAAGAGATTGCAATCAGCAGCAAAAATCGAAGCAGCCCAACACAGTGGTGGGAGTTCCAACAGTTCCAATCGGGAAGCCGAGTGGTTCTTTGCGCGTTTGTGTTAACTATAAACTAAATGTTACTTGTTGTTTAATTCTGGATAAATACCCCTTACCTCGGATAGAGGGTCTGTATGCTACGTTGGCAGACGGACAGACATTTACACAAATCGACCTCAGTCATGCGTACTTACAAATTAAATTAGACGATACGTATCCTTCATGCACTACGATAAGTACACATCGGTCTATTCCAGTACAAACTTCTGCCCTTTTGAATCAGTTCGTCCTCAGCGATATTTTAAAGGACCTTTGATAACGTGATTAAAGCTAATCCTTTTACTTGCATCTATCTTGACGAGATCCTAATAACAGGACGTACAGATGCTGAACATTTACTAAAGCTTTCAACTGTTCTGGAACGTTTAAAAAAAGGGTGGAATTAAACCGTAGAATGCAAGAGTACTCTATTCTCAGATGCCGTTACTTACCTTAGTTAATATCTCGATAAAAACGGATTATGGGTGTTAGAGAACAAGGTAAATTCCATGCTTTGCACTTGAAAGCAATAATAAAGCAGAACTCCGATCGATTTTAGGGGTTTTCTTACTGTCGTCGCTCCGTACCTAACGTCTCAACAGTATTTGCACCCTTGTACGAACTGTTGCACAAGGGGAAGTTCTGGACTTACGGCTTGGATTAAAAAATTGGCTTTCACAGAGCCATAATTTTGATCAGCGCATCTCCGTATCTCGTGCATTTTGATGCGAACTGGCCTCTAATGCTGCAGTGTGACGCTTTCTCATACGGAGTAGTCGTAGTGCTTTGCCACCGACAACGATGACGGTTCTCATCGTCCAATCGCTTTTGCTGCTAGGACCCTGCACCAGCTGGAAGGAATTACTCCCAACTGGACAGAGTGGACTTAGCGATTATTTTCGGAGTCAAGCATTTTCATCAGTACGTCTGAGGAATACATTTTGATATTCACACCGACCATAAACCACTTCCTTCACTGTTAGGTGAAAAGAAAGTAATCCAACAGATGTCTTCGTCTCGAATGCAAAGGTGGGTATTACTTTTGAACGCTTATAAATAAAACTACAGTATGTAGAAGGAAACAATACCATGGCTGATGCACTTAGTCGCCTTCGGCGGCAACATGGAACAAAATCGAATACTGAGCCTATGGAGTTCATCAATTTGATGCAACAACTTGAAAAGACATCCATCCGGATTGACGTGGTGCGGCACCTGACGGAGAGAGACCATGTGTTGCTGATAGTGAAACGGTAGTTGATGGCTTACAGCTATGTCAGAGGTATTGTAAACAATCGTTTATCAGAGTAATGAGTTGCGTCGATACGACGGCTGTATATTTCGAGGCTCGCGCATAAATCTACCTGAAGAACTGGGGCCCCATTTGCTGAGAGAATTGCATAAAGCACGTCTTGGCGTAAACAGGATGAAGTCGATGACACGTGGTTACTCATGGTGACTGAACATTGACCAAGATGTTGAACGGCTGCTGAAAAGCTGTGAAACATATCAGAAATACCATAGGAAAAAATCTCCCGGACCGATACGTCCATGATGTTGGCCGGAGAGGCCCTGGCAGCGGGTACAGGGGGACTAGTTTGGTCCAATCAATGAATTGATGTGTCCACTTTTGATTAATGACTATGCTAAAAATTGGAAGCAAATCCAGTTCTTCATGCGAGTTCCGCAGCAACAGTTGCATAAATGCGCTCCATATTCTCCATTTTCACTATCCCAGAAAGGGTTTACGCGGACAACGGACGTTCAATTACCAGTGAAGAGTTTCAACAGTTCCTGAGTAACACCGGAATAAAACATATTAGGTCTGCGCTGTACCATTCTGCGTCAAATGGAATGGCAGAACTTGTAGTCCAGACTGCTAAGCAAGTTCTCATCAAGCTGACTCATGGTCCTCTACAAATTAAGTTGGATCGTCTCCCTGTTTTCTTACCGCACGACACCGACTGAGTCGACAGGGACGTCCCCCGGCGGCATTAATGTTTGTTTGGCCACTACGAACGAGACCGCACCTACATTTTCCGAACCCTCGAAGAAGAATAGAGGAAAAGCAGGAGAAAATGTTTGTGGATAGAAAGATGCCAGAGAATAGGTGTCTTAATGATTTTGTTCCGGTATACACAAGACTGCTTCAATAAACCGGCTGGAAACCTGTTACTCCCATGTCTTCAATGAGTGATTAAGCGAAGCTAAAGCTGGAAGATGGCCGTGTGGTGTGTCGACATTTTGACCATATCTGGCCACACTTAAACGAACTAGAGGAGCGGGATCAAAATGCACTACTACTGACCAAATAACGGACTGAGAATCTGCTTCGCTAAACCAGGAAAAACAAACGGATGCGGTGCAAGGAGAATTAAGACGCATAAAATGCACGCCTAAGGTAATTTATCGGTATCAACCCGGAGTCTGTAACCTTGACAAGGGAAGAGAGTGGTGTCTCGTACGCACTTAATTATTGATTCGTAAACACAGGCCCTCAAACGATTAGTTGACAACGACCCAGTCTTAGTTTGCTTATTACATCGGTTTTCCTTCCCGGCTTATCTAGCCACTGTAACGCAGGATAATTTTAGTAAATCGGTTCCATATTACGGGTGCGCGTTCTGTTCCCTTCATAGGCTATGGGTCATAATTAACAGGATGTATAACAGTATGCACTCTAAAGCGCGTTTACTGTCGTTTCAACGGTTTACCTGCGTTCGTAAACAGAAACGTTCATTTTAAATGTGTTAAGCGTTCAGAGTTATCGTAAGCATGTATGATCCTTCTAGGTTTTTAGATAGTGCCGACAGGTAAATCCAGTCAAAATCGGAGATACCATCTTACGCCTCGCTGAATTTCGGTCCCAGGCCTTTGCGTGCATACTGACATGTCGAATCTTCAGTCTAGGATCATTAGAGACACATATACTGAGCGCAGCTAAGAATATATGGCGCCATGGGCATGCAACACGCCGCTCCAGAAATTAGTCAAATGGCAAACCGCGTTATGTGGGTCTGACATATTTGTCTGTCAGCATCAGCTGGTGCAGATGCGAAAACCCAATGCGACTTCACACAGCACCTTGCCGCGTACGGTTTTCATTAATCCCATCGTACACTATGACCTACCTTCATGGTAGTCCCTGACCAAGACATTCTGCCCGGAAGTGAAATGACATTCTTGATCCATAGCGCAAGTTGTAATTCCTCTCCATGTAGAATCTTCTCTCTTGTGAGGCATCGTGCTTTTGGGTGTAAGATTTAATTTGGGGTCCGGAGCTCTCTACTCTTAATGGTTCCAAGGGCGACACTGCTTTTATGCTTTTGGGATCGAGGTGATCCGGTACATCAACAAGAATGTATCCAGGATCTCCTGGCTAGTACCTTTCTATCTCATCTTTACAGCTGCCTGCTTTGAGGTGTCAAAAAACCGCTCTGCTTGGCCATTTGACTGGGGACGAAACGGTGGAGAACGCAAATGTGTGAGGCCACTTTGTGCACAGTAGTCGGCGAAGTCGAAGGCGGTGAAATGACTGCCACTGACTTTAACCAATTTACCGTGTACTCTATGCGGGCTGGACAGTTGCATTAGTACGTTGATGGTGAAACAACTGGTAATCCGGTCCATATGAATAACCTCAGTCAACTTGCTGAATAACTCCACGATGATAAGGTACTACTGCCTATCTACCGGAACAAAATTCTGCATGGATGCGCTTCCATTGTCCTCTTGCTGGTGGCCAAGAAGACAACACCATTCTTCTGCAGGCTTTGTTGGCGATGGCCCAACTTGGACACGAGTTGTCTAACTGTTCTAGTTCTGAGTTAATACTTGGCCAGTAAACAAATGTTTGCGCGATTATTTCCATCCTGTTAATACCAGGGCGTCCCATGTGAAACTGACGTAATAGTCGGCGGCGTCACTCAGTTGGAATAACAATGCGTTCCGCGAATTAAAGCAGTCATGCACAACCGAGAAATTATCCTTCCTTTCGGACAGTCTATGCAGCTCGCCAGTCAACTTATCCTTTGGCCACTGAGTATTGTGAAATTCTATGGCTTGTAGTAGGACGGGATCCTTTGTTGTCACAACGTCTACCATTTCGAAAGTCACCGGCAGAGTTTGCAGACATGCCGCTCCCACTCGTTTCACTTCAGTCTCCAACGAGATGATGGCAATGACAGAACCATCCACCTAGCGTGTTTCAATCGTCATCAAACGATAGATTGCATCTGCTTGAGCAAGGAAGAAACAAGTGGTGTGATTTACAAAATCCACTGCAAAATATGTGACAAATACTATGTGGGCCAGACAGGAAGAAAGCTCGGAACTGGTCTACATAAGCGTAGCCTAGCCATCCACCGACATAACCAGAGCTCCCTGATGTCGGTACATATGGATGTCGAGAATCATCAATTTGACATAAAGAATGCCAGGATCATAGGCAGGGTAAAATGTCGAAAAGCAAGCGAGTTCATGGAGGCTTGCTACTCGGGGAAGAACTCAACCAACAAAAACTTAGATCTTGATACTGCCTATGAAGCACTGGGGGTCAAAGCAATACTCCGCCCCAGATCAACAGGATAAATGAACGTCATTGAGGCGGACTCTAGCAAACAGTACGCAAGTGCTGAGTATACGGTCAGCTTACGCGGACCGCTAGGCTTGTGACTTTCGAATCAAGTGATCAATAATCACTTGCGTCTGTAAGTGGCCCGCATAAATCGCACTGATGATGTCGTCTAGAATGACGATGAAAAGTTTGCAGCCAAATCAGCCAGCTCGGAGCAAACCCACATACCCTATTCCGCATCACGAGTTACAAATATTCTCATGGAATTCTGAGAAATATCTTTTCCGGAGCCAAGCTTCACGTCAAATATACTACCTATCAATTATTTGGCCCAGCGCGGCGATCTGTTCGCCGTATATATCGAGATACCTGAAGTTGAGCAGAAAATCGCCAGCAAGGGCTTGTGACCGGGAGGTGGAGTGAACATTCCCCCGCACAACATCTGGTGGAATGTTTTCACTGCATAGACAATCGCCTAACCTTCCCTCTCAACGTGGCCATAAATCTTTTCCTCAAGTGATAACGGCCTTGCCGCGTGGGCTATGGCTTTTTCTAAATAAACGGGGAACTTATGAGTTAGGACTGCTCTGATACCACATTTCAAGGCGTCAGCACGTACCACATAATAAAGCGTCACCTTGTAGTTGGTTAGTAGAGCATAGCAGTTTCTTGACTTCGCTAAATGATTTTCGACAATCTTCTGATCATTGCTGAGGTTTGTCCTTGGTCAACAGCTCGTTTAACGGGCCACGGAAGCGTAATATACGTGGCAAATATTGTCTATAGGTGCTGATAAGCCAAAATGAAGACCTCAGCGTGGGGACAACTGCGCGTGGCAGCATCTTCTTGATAGCCTCGATGTTTTACAGATCATGAAGTCGTATGTCTATGTCAATCATAAAGCTTTTGAATGTTATGGCGTCCATAAAAATGGTGCATTTCTCTAGACATGATCTGGTCATATTCGATCAACTTCTCTGTCCAAGTTGCAAGAGAGGTCACTGCCATTCTTTTCGAAAACGAGTATGTCGTCTAGAATTGCGGCAGCCTCTTCAACTCCGAATAGATTGGTGTCCATGATTTGTAGGAAGATACTTGCCGCCGACTAAACGTTAAATGGTTTCCGGTAATACTAAAAAGTTCGCGGTTCTTGTTTATGGTGAGCAATTCACTGGTGTCTTCAAGCACCTTGAATTATAAGTATGCATCTTATAAATCCAACTTCGCAAAACACTTGACCACTTTGAGCATTGCAAATAGGTTTACCGGAACTAGATTTGGGTATTTATGATCGTTACATGCAGCACTCAAAATCTCAAGAATTCGACACGTATTCGTATGGACCACACGGTTTTTACGCTTACGATTGGGGCTGCTCGGGCTGAATAAACTACTGCACGTTTCACTCATGCTCACTATGAGCGAACTAGTTCTTGTTTGACAACACGGATAGCTAAGTAAGGTAAGGGACGCCTTACGAGAAATACTGGAACGGCATCAGGTCGTAGAGACAGTTAAACTTTGTTTTTGTTCGCTTCTTGTGGCCTTTTAATTAAACGAAGGCATGTTTTCACTGATTCGCTCCATGGCTGTCATTTTGGGTGCCACTGGGGTCATTATAGGAATACTCGGGCCAAATTGTTTGGGACGTGCAATAGATCAGAACGTTTGATCCATTCCCAAATTAGGAGCTGCAAATTGTGGTGCGCCGTGACAAATATCGTTCGCTTCGTCGTGCAAAGGGCAAAACGGTATTCGCATTCTACTTGACCCAGGAAAGACAGCTCGGAACCGGATGTACTTCTGGTCCGCTGCTCTGTCGTCTTAATGGCGGGTGATCTGACACTCTTCCGCAGGTTTATTGCACCAACCGAGAATTCTCAGCACTGTGGACGCTTGTAGCCCAAGACGTTACTGTCCAATTGAGGATGTTGATCATTCGCCGCTAAGTGGCCTAAAATTATTGCAGATCTTACAGCAAAATAACTTTTAGATTTTCTGTTGTGCTTGAAATCATTAATAGCTTGGATTCCGTCACCAAATAGGTTGAGTCTCCGCCAATATGCGCACAAACCTAAGTCAACTGCCCAATATTCTTGAACGTATGTGAGAAGGCGAAGATGATCTGAGGCAGTACATAATCAAATCTCATGGGAAATATGGCTACATTATAAAGAGAAGCGAAGCTACTAACACGGGGGATCCAATGAACTTTATAGTAGATGTTATCTGATTGATACAATCGATGGAACCTCTAACAGGTTTTACATCATAAGCTGAAGTTAACTAGTGGCCCTACGGAAGGCTACACTCTATCGCTGATTGCTTTTCTTAATACAACGGCGTTGACTGATCATAGGCTCAGTTGTTTCCATCCCTAAAAGACACGCCTACATTTACAAATTTGGGACCCACGATCTGCAGACAAGCTCTCTAGTACTTGAGTTCTCTATGTTTGTACAGGGCAACCTCGTTTGTTCCAGGCAGGCGGAATCCACATAAAAGGTGATAAACAGCTTCTAGTTTTCTTATAGAAAGCATTAGAGCGTTTAAGTTTAACCATTCCTTTCCTAAAGCTCAATGATTATGTGTATCCCCACTTTGAATACGCACTCCAGACTCGGACGCCTTGGCTAAAGAGTAAGGTGAAAGCACTCAAAGCCCCCAAATGTCGAGCAACGAAATTTAGCAAAGGATCACGCAACCTTCCCTATCAGCATCGACTGAGGATACTCTGTGTGTTCAGCGGAAGCTACCGGCGGCTATATGAAGACCTCATATATAATTACCAAATACTGAGCGAACTCAAACACGTATCCTGCCACCTACTGAAACTCCTTAGCCCGAGCACCAACCTCAGAGGCAGAAGCCTGAAACTGAGTCAAGAATACAGTTGCCCATTTTGTCGACGAACGCATTTTGCCCTCTGGGTCTGTCAACATTGGAACGCACTTCCAAACTCCGTTGTCAGTTCCCCGACCTTACTTGTTTTCTTAACACCTTTGGATATCAACTTGAGCTCCTTATGCTTTTTTACCTGAGCGGATATTCTGGATATATCTAGGCTAACTAGCCTCTAGAATTATGACCCCACAGTCGCACAAATTCTGTACAGGGAGGAGAGAAAGTTATTTGTTATTTACAATGAGTATTAAACATAAAATTCTTATTTTGAATTGCCTGGTAATATCTCACTTTCACTACCTCCTTCCCTACTCTATTACTTTATACTTCCACCGATGCGTATTTCAATTGGTCCATTTAACTTATATTTACATTTCAATTTCTCCAATTATTAACCTAAGGGACATGTTTCACCTGTATTTTGTTGCCCGTTATCAAGCATTATTTCATTATTTCATCGGTTGCTTCCTATTTCCTAATATGGCTGCTGCTATCAGGATATGATGAGCGATTACTGGACCGGTTGACCACGAAGGGCCCAGTGCCATATTAACACGGTTTGGAACGGGTAGGTTCAAAATATTCCATCATTCAGTGCAAATAAAGATCGTGTAGGTCAATTGCGCCATAGACCTAACCACAATTATTTGCATGGAGCACAATGAAATCAAAGCATTCAACAACAGCAGTACATCAGCTATTTGAACTGATGCTTCGCTGCCACACAATCATGATGACCTATGAAATAAAAATTAATACGAGGGTGAGAACGGGGACTTATCTGAAAACCTTAATGCCATAAGCGAACGTTCAGTGTCAAAACGCCTACACCTTATGTAGACAACATACCGTCACCAGCAGCTGACTCTCGTGCAATGATAAGTCGGCATCGGTGAGATAGCTTCCTTGCGGCTTTCACTGACCCACGTCATAATCAGCAATTACAAAACAGATAACTCGACACCAAACATATTTTAAACAGGCAATCAGTTTAGGAGACAGCATTATTCGCACCATTGGTGTCGGTTGCGAGACATGTCCTTTAAATTCTCGAGCCAAGCACAAGGCGAGTCACGTGGACACCAGCCCGAAAGGCGAGACGGAACAACGGCACACAGTTTGGTCGTCAGCGACTTCATTTTCCGCTACCAAGTCAACTTCTGTCCAACTCGATGTTTCCGCAACCCTACACCTGGCAGACTAAACGAGTCCCTCCTAGAAAAACGGTGACCAGAAATACGTAGCGGGTACCCAAGCCAAAGCAAATTAATCAGGGCTATCTGTTATTCTAGGGAGATACCATGATTATCCCCACCTAGTACTCGCCTATGCACTTCATCTTTGAGGACATGGTGGTGCCATCCGACACCAGCAATTCTTCGCAGACAACGGTGATCAAAGATATCAATGCGCCTCAGTCTACCGATCGAACAGACCAAGTATCAGTTTCATAGAGCAGAACGACACTCACTGTGGCCTTGTTTACACTGCTTTGGAGACAGAGTAAAACTCCCTAATGTCGCCAAAGATGCCGCAGGTTCAAAACAGCAGCTCTGACCTTTGCACTGTGTGAGCTGACGTCAGTTTCTATGCGTCCATCGTTGCTGATGCAGCTGCAAACATAAGTGAATTGATCAACCACCTCGACTTCCTCGTTAGCAAGACTCAAGGGTCATAAAATGGCTGGTGTTCTTGCAGCAACAATTTTCGCTTCGAAGGTGGGAACTGAATACCAAATATTTGGACCACTCTAAGGCTACTCAGATTTGATAGGGCCGCTGCAACATCGTCGAATAGCAAAACGGTATCGTCCGCAAAATCAAGGTCAACTAATCTTGAACCAGACAGCACTTCAACACCTACCTCGTGAGATTCAGCATGGGAACGATCCACGATAGAATCCACGAAGTAATAGAACAAAATTAGGAAACTAGACAATCCTGACGGACGCAAATTTTGGTCCGAAAGCTATTCGATATGCCACCGTAGAGGCTAACGCGGCCTATAATGTATACAGCAACAAGGATGTTTACATATTTCGTGGGAACACATTTTCGAGCAAGTATTTCGAAATTAATCGAAGGATTGTCTCAAATGAATGCACATTTGATTGGAGGAACCCCGGTTGTGTCGGTCTGCAGTATGGGTGGCGCTACTCTAGCACCTGCCACAGTGAATATATGGTCTATACAGCCACATCCTGGGTGGACACGGGCCTGCTCTCTCCTTATCCGAGATTTTCGTTCCACAGCGAGGCGACAAAACAGGAATTTTGTCAGAAATGCTGTTAGTCTAATACCCCTAATACCCTAATACCCAGTCCGTGCAACTGCCCATCTTGCATATTGCCACTATAACCGATTCGGTTCAATAGGCCGGAACACTTTCTTCTAGATATGTTCGAATAGGGAGGTCAATGTTTTGCAAGAGACCTCACCTCAATACCTAAGAATTGCCGTTGGCAGGGAATCCGGGACGGCGGCACAAAAAGGATTGATGGCTGTGACCGCGTTGCAGACCTCGGCATACGACGGAGGCTCTAAACTAATCGTCCATGGCATGTTCTGCATCACCTGAGTAGGAGAAGTTACAAGAACAGAGGGCCGACTGAAGTGATCTTAAAGTGTTCCGCCCAAAGTGCTATACGGCGCTTCTTATTGTGCATCAGAGCATCCGCGCTGTCTTTGATTGTCTCACTGGTTTCCTGGAACCAGTGGTGTGGTTCAGCTGGAAGAGCTTGCGGTAATTGCCTGATGCTCCTGCATCCTACATTTCTTTAGCCCGTATGGTCCACCAGGTCTCCTTTTCAGAACATCGGCTCCGCTTTAGTTCGCGCCTAATAGCCGTCTTGTCACACTGTGCGCAGAGCCAGCCGAGAGGTTCATTCTAGATTCCAACTGGTTCACCGACCTCACGGATATCCAGTGACTGGTGCGGTAACCATTGACAGTGCTACAAGCAGATGCTTCTCCGTCGTGCAAGGCGGCCGAGAACCTATTTCACTAACGCTCAGTGTCATTAGAACAAGACAGGGAAAGTTTGGTACGCAGTGCGTCTTGATAGGTTGCATGAACAAGGGCTGTTACAATGTTCCATTTACCAATTGGAGGAGAGGCTTGATGCACATCTCGGTAAAGTTCATAGAGAAATGGCAGCGTAGCAAGTCATGATCAGAGTCGAAGCAAGTATTCTAGCACGAGCGTCAATCCAGGATGGAACCATGCCATCTGTAACTTATGGCTATGTGGTCAATTTGGGTCCATCGCTGGCCAGCTACGGGAGGACGCCAAGTGGCACTTCGGCGTCCACTGTGTCTAAAAGCGGTGCTACAAAGAAACAACTGGTGCTCCGACAACATAGTTTCAGCAGACGCTCGCCGATATCAGTCTTTTCGGATTTTAACCCATACTTACAACTCAGCTGCGCTTCTGGAGACCTCAGACGGATTACATGTGCGTTCATTTCTCCTGCGCGTATTATAAGCTCTGAACTAATAGTACTGAGTAGTAGCACGTTCAGTTCATGCAAGAATGTGTCCTTGACAGCAGTAGAACTACAGTCGGTGGGAGTATAAGCATAGAACACATAGAAACGGCGTTTTGTACTACTTCGTGAATCAACTTAGCTGATGTCTTCAAACGGGCTGCACATAAAGGGCTGTTTACCGGAATCCAACCAACGAACGATAGCTCAGCCTTAGGGCTATTAACGAAACTTTGAACTGATTAACCCGTCAGTGCTGCATCGGCCTACCCGGATGCGTGCAACCAATAACAAGAGAATTAGCCGGGTGCAGTTAATACAACAACCCCGTTAGGGTCACTGATTCTAGTTTCGGACATACAAGGCACATCAATACCCAGTGTGTCCTAGGTGCTAGTGAGTGCACCCTATTGACATATTTGTCTTAGAGTGCGAACGTTGAACGTCACCATGGGAACGGGAGGGCAGGGACCTAGAAGGGACTGTAGCCGATAGGCGTCCGGAGAGCGCCGCGAGAAGGTGGCTTCAGATGGTTCTAATCTTGTGGCACTTCGGTGGCTGTAAATCAAGCTGGGAATTATAGAAGGAAGGTTTGTAATGGGGGTCGGGATGGGAGTGAGAATAATATGTGGAGAAGAAAGAAGGAAGACGCAAGCAATAGCATGTTTTTGCTAATTCGCGTTGCTGTATGCAGCAGTAAAGCGACTCTTGATTAGCTGCGTGACGGCAGATGCAGGATAAAGTTTATGTTTGTAGAATAATCCAAGATTGTATGTGGACTGAGATACTGCCATGGTGCCCAGACCGAGACAGGAGGACGATTATGGCCGTCAAAAAAACCCTTGGTTTAAAAGCCAGTCCGCAAGGCAGCGGAGATATGGCAATGTTTTCGTTTTACAGAAATGAATGCCATCATATTTCAAACCTGTAACCTGTAGGACATGGAGACTGAGTTTGTCTAAGCACTTATCGTTTAAAAACATGGTGGGAGTTGCTTTAAATGTACCCGGAGGTACCACACAGCATACCTCAATGATTCAAGAATATACGCAAACCCTCGCATCACATTAAGGTATAGTCATGAAACATGGAGCACACGGAGTTCAAAGCCGCACCCAGTAACGTGAACTAGGTGTGCTCATACAAAGTGACCTGTGATATTCATAAATTCGCTACATAGTATTGATACAGTGAACTTTATCAAATTGTTAGATAACCATGGCCATAAACATTGCGCAAGCCACCGTTTGACCATTCTGTTCCAATGTCCATTCTAATACCTGAGTTCCCTGGAAAAAGAACGCAAAATATCACTATAAGTATAGCCCGGATTACAAAATAAATTTACGCTACTTGTTCTTAGCTGATTTCAAACCAAGTTCAGTAAACATCATTTAGTTACCATTTGGGTACATGTTACTTTCATTTAAATATCACTAAACAAAGTTGAGTTTTACATGGCTTTGTTTTATGATGAAGTTCGGCTCGGTCTTTTTATCTACAGACCAACAATAAACTGCTCGTTACCCGGTTATTACACCTATAAATGGTGCAAAGTTCCCATTATGATTTTCTGCGCTATGATGATGAATTTATGTTAGTAACACTCTTACTCTAATACTATTCACATTACTCGATCATGATATTCAAACGACTTCAAGGAGCCGTTGAAAGACTGATTGTATCACCTACCGGAGCGCTGTCAGGGAACAATGGTATCAAATGGGACCATGTGTTATAACTTCCATGTCCCTCGAATCTACAATGAGAGAGCATTTGTTTGTAGCACCAAGTGTCTGAATCAAAAATAACGTATCTTTTCATAGTTTGAAGTACCACTGCTGTTAAATAGACGGTGCCGAAACTGATGTTGTAGCCTGTTAGAAAAGGAATGATAGAAGTGTGTCATCATCAGCGTGTATACAAGGGTGATTTGGTAATCACATAGTAAAGCCCAGCTTGCTCACGTGAATCAATATCCACCCACATGTGTGCATAGTGTCCTCTATATAACTTGCACGGTGAATCCACGCAACTTGTAACCCGGACCTTCGAAATCACCTTGTTATAAGGACCTGGGGAGGGGAGATGTGCAACATATCTATGCTTCTTATAGACACACCAAGTGTAATATATCACGGAATGCAAATTGTCCATAACACTGACTTACTACAGTAAAAGAAGGGCACTTCGCTTTGTCCTACTACAAATAAAAGGAGAACATCAAATGTTAAAATAATCAATGACATGGTAAGCGGATTCTGGTTGCTTTTCTGCCTAGTACCTAATGCCTTAGTACCACTTATATAGTTGCTCCATACGACAAAATTAATGCAAATATAAGCGAAGTGAAAATGTCTCAATATGAAGGACCTGTAGTCATGTACATTGCATACTTTAACGTACCCATACCCGTTACGCAACTTCACAAATTGAATTTGGGTCAGCCGGATGTTAACTGATTCCGCCGCAGCCAACTGGCATCGTTTTAATAATAAAACTCGCCCCTAAATTCGTTCATCACGCCATAAAGTTAGCTGAAGTTTTGCTTTACCAGAAGTCGATCATTCGATGTTCAAGTTGGCCGTCCATGCATTATTTAGCTTAGGTGTGGAATTAGTAACTAAGGCTTGTTTTAGTCTCAACGAAGGTTTTATATTTCGGAGCAGTAACTACATCACGTTTGTCTTATTCACATTGCAATTACTGTCAATAATGTGCGACCGTAGAGGTGAGTGTGAAACTATACTGACAAAACTATCTAACAAAATAACGCCGCTTAATTATGTGTGTAGAACGCAAAGAAAATTGTGAATATTTAGATAAATTGGAATAGCCAATTAAGGAATAACAGCCTTATTCACGATCCCTCCACTTACTTCCTTACAGAAATTTACACAAGTACAAGTAACACACAATTACAAGTTACACAATTACAATTTACACAGTTACGTTAGGAAACGCTTTGCGATTTCAATTTACACAAGATGCTTATTCCTTGACTCTTCAATGTCATATATTTCACCACTGGAAGACTACCGTTAAGAAAACTGGTGCGCTATACGGTTCCTGCAAACCGCCGCACATCTTCCAGTAACCACCATTTCTCATAAACTTTACAAACCAATTTCTAAGCGTATTGATGATTTACTTTGTATTATAGAACCAAGAAAACAGGAAAACAGATTTTAACTTCTTAGCTTAGATCATATGTTTGGTAAGCTTTACTGGTGCAGAGTTCCCCTATCCTGCCTCGTGCGATTACATGGTTTAGGCTTCGTATAGTCTTTAGAGATGTGTGGGAACTAATATTCTAGTCATTATAAATCAGTCATTTTCTTAAAAGCAGACTGCAACTTATTATAAGAACATACGGATATATGCACTATGAATGGGTCGGCAGCTGGCCACTGGCTGTTCATGAAGCACCTACGATGGTCTTGTCATATGCATGTTTTGTTTCTAATTTTACTTAAGTAAGCAGTTAAATCATAGGTTTTATTTTAAAGTTTCGCTCAGTATGTAACTTAATACGATGGCTTCCTGCTGGTTCCAATGCTCATTCTGTTTCCGTAAAATTCTTGCAAAATAAATAGACATTCCATGAACCCACATGATCGAAAGAATTCGTCTGAGCCTTAGTTTATGGCATGCATTGAACTGATGAACACCTCGAGCCGTCGTTGGTTTAGGAACACTTTCGCCATTGCTTATTTTGAACCACGTTTGGACACTATTCGATATACGGCTTGGTTGGCCGTGGACGATGTTCACTGTCTTGAGTTTCACTTTAAATTACAAGCGCAATCTATGCATAAAGTTCTCTTGCATTCCCGGTTACTACGTAATTACCGGCGTAAAATCAGGTGATTGCTGGCCTGAGAGAAATCGCAACTGCGAATTTCGTTGTAATCAACATAACGTTGATGTGACCTTAAGTAACATAGGACGAAAACCGGGACATAATGTTTACTGGATTTCTGGTATATAAAACAACTGTATTTCGGTGAGAATTTGAATTTGCTTGTTTTGTTTCCCGCTTCATGAGGAGCAAGGAATTTGCTGCCAACGCTGTCGAAAATAAAATATACACTTATAGTTTATTAACGCGTCCTAGATGTTTCGACTATTAGAGAGAACAGATGAATGTACTTCAAGATGATACCCAACGCGCGGTGAGTAGCCCAACGAATATGAACCGTTGTGGGTTAACAAGACCTAGGCACCAGACGTACACGCGAGATGAGACTAGAGACCGCAACGTTTGACCTAGCACAAATGCACTGGAAACGAAGGAGGAAGCAATACTGGCAATCAACATGAGTTTCTTTATTGTTTCAACCAAGGCGAAGCAAGCCTCCTACATCTTCGTATTTTTTAGCTGAGTAAAATAGCATACATTGTAGGGAAAGGTGAGCATTTGTATGGTAAATGTGTTGTCACGTCGTGCTAATGAGATAACGGAAACTCAGTGTCAGATTAGGTTTCTGCGAGAACTTGTGCAGCAACTGTATATCTCAAACGGTTTGCTACGGCGAGAGGCGATAGATGCATCAGTATCTTGAGCAGAGTTCAGTTGGTTCACTGTGTTTTGACATCAATGTACTGGAGATGAACCCGTCGTTACCAGCGCAATCTGAATACTTGCACATTGGTTGTATGTCTACAGTGAGTCCGGCAAAATTTACGCAAATTTCGCGGAGCTCTGTGAGATACGCAAATGATAGAGAAGTTCCGGAAAGGTGTTTTGCAGTTCTAGTGGTTTCGCTCTGTCACTGTATTGTTAAAAGGACTTATTTGTGTTTGCTGAACTTAACAAAGCGTGTATGAAAGCACGTAAATAATTAGGACCTAAGTAATGAAAATCATAACCGCATCTTCGAATAGCATTTGGAATATGCCACAGCAAATCTCTTCTTAACTCGCGATTATAACAACTGAGGTGTGTGTAGTAAAATCTAGAACTTTGCCACCTCGTCACTAACCTACCTACCGTATGTACGTAATTCCAATTTCCTTCTGCCATCCAAGTTCGTTCAAACTAACTAGTTACTTCTAAACTGAAACAGTTATAAGCTTTACTCTCTGACACTGAAGTGTTACTTTGTCCGCTCTCGCGCTTTCTTTGTGATTAAAGTTAATATCAAACACAAATATTACTGGTTTATCACACCTCTTCAAAAGCGTGCTGTATCCTTTAATTGGCATTCAATTGTTACCTTCTCGCTTTCTGCAAAGCTGCCGAAACCAACCTAAATGATGCCCCACCGATGTCCATGCAAAGGCCATGGGCTTATATGACATTCGTGACCCACAACGGAGTGGATAGGGACGGTGGTAGCTCCGTACAATGGAAAACAATTCGGAGGCCATTCGGAAGGTATTAAACAAGGGAAACATAAGGGCGATCTTTGCAAAGTTAAACGCAACATTCAGCGTTGGTGTACATAAAGTACGCCATTACCAAGGATAGCACGACTAATTGTTTATCAAAATAAATGTTAGGACTGTACATATGTGTATACAGACAAGACTGGGAACGAGGTACGAACATGGAGCTCAAAGCAAACAATGCGCATATTAAGACCACCGAAAAACGAGTTTAAATGCCAGACAGTATTAAGAGACTCGGTGTTGACTGTGCATGCAATAGACACTGGTCATCAGATCGAGCAGGATAACGTAGAGATCCTTAGGAGGGGTATACGAACAACACCCCTGCGGTTGACGGCTGAGGTGTTGGACAATGCAAAATCGGACAGCTGTATGAGTAGAATGGAGGGGGTAGAACTAGCAGTGCATGGCGGAAGCCCTTAGGCCGGCCAGACAGAAAAGCGTCGGTGGGCAGATCAGATGGGAAAGTGCAACTGGACTCCAACTGTCACCACGATGAGCTTATCCGTCAATGCCATGTCGCCAAACGGAACATCTGGACTATTCCTGCTGAGATTGAACCACCTGAGGTGACGTCACCAACTGTGACGGTAATGACACCTTAGCTAAAGTCTCGGGTAACGAGGTTATCTTCGCTGTTCGTTATAAACTGCTACTCCAAATCACCCTGATTCGGCTGATCTGACAAAGCTCATGCGTCAAGACGGGGACGCCATCAAACAACTATATCAACCGACTGTTTCCAAACCTCTCACATTATTTGTGGCAGCAAGTTTGAACGGTCTATCTGCAAACGATGTTGCATGCTAAGGAGGAACAACGTTGATATTGCAAGGACCTTACTGGTGCACGACCTTCAGCGTGTGTATCATTCTGTGCAGAAACTCATCAGCAATATAAAACTGAGGTTACTTATTGAAACGCACAAAACTGTAGAGTCCGTCGGAGAACCGCAGAAAATTATTTTCCAACCGCGTATGATACCTGTGGCATGTTCTCCTTGAATTGGTCTTCTGCACCGACGCTACTAATATTTTGTAGAAGGCTGAATGACCCACTCATCCACTTAAACTATGTCACTCAAAACTAGTTCACCATACTATACTTGGAATAAGACTTCGCTTTTAGTGCTGTTACTCGTAGGTGTTATGAAACTACGCAGAATGCAGGACCACAGCGGAACAAACATTAAGTTACTTTCATGCTTGACTTGCTAACTATTTTATTATCATATGTTCGATAACGCACCAAACTACTCAGCAGGTCTTGTAATAACAGTGCTCCTTAAACCGTATATAGTAATTGTACATTGTCCAAATGTGTGTCGTTAGGTGAAAATAGGGTGCTTTCCTCCCGAAAACACTGCACTGACCAAGGATCACTTCAGGGTGCATCGCTGTCTTCATTGAGATCGCGCGTCACAATATATTCACACAACGAATACTTCAAAATAACTATCCAATGCGCATCGTTAGCTTTGACAACGTGCGCTTCCTACATAGCGTGTAGCGTGCGTGAACGTTGATGGAAGTACGTGCGCGAGATTTCGCCAGAAACTATTCTTTTGACGATGGAAACGATGAATAGTAGTGCAGAATTAGGAGAATAAGTTAAGTGATGAGTGTACCGGGAAACTGCAGTTAGCAGCACATCAGACGTAATTGCACTATTTGTGCTTTGTCAAGAAAACTAAACGCCTTTGCTTTGGGAAGTTGTAGGAGTACCCGGCAGCCAAGTACAAATTGAGGAGTTTGTGACCCAGCATAACTTGATTGGACTAAGCAAATACAGCTTCTGATGAAATTGTGAATTTCACAGTTGTTTGTTTGCAATGAAGTCCTCACAGCGGCCTGAGAAAAATCAAACTATATACAAACTATTTTTCACACCAGATTTTTAACATGAAAATCAACTTTCCATCTCGGTTACTAATTGGTCGAGACTGTCCAATTTCTGGTGCAACACGGAGTTCACAAAGTCAGATTCAACAAAATCGCTCAATTGACAGTTACTAACTTCACAACCGTTTGCATTTTTGATGATTTACCCTACATATAGCTGTGATATGAATTAATCAAATTGTTTATACAGCGCCAATGTGTAAATTTGACCGATGTTATTGCAATACAATTCCAGGTCGTACCAAACCTACAAACCCCCAAACTCAGCTGCGACAGACTGATTGGATATGGACAAACAGAGACATAGAGGAACAGATGTGCGATTTGGGTCAAATATTGCATACGACGCAAGGGAAGCAGTGAACCTCCTTAACGGAATTAAGAGACGGATAACGAAAATACTTACGCTTACTTAAGTGGATCGATGCTTATGCTGTTGAATCTGTGGTTCGAATATAGGCGCATGGCCATCGAATCGCCAACTAAACCAAATTGTATGTGTGACGGCTGCTGATTGGTATAACGATTGAAAAATCGATCTCAAAGATGAAAGTGAACTTGGAGTGTACCGTGTAGAATCTCTGGTACATAAAAGGATAAAAGTTACCGGAAACTTTACAGAAGATGAAAACTAGGAACGAAATTAGTGCCAATTTTATTCATTCTAGTTACAAAACCAGAAGGCTAGACTCAGATAAAATTGTAATATTTACAAGTAAGAAGGATATAAACAAGTGTAAGAGACTTGTCTCATTTGCCCGTATGATGGATGCTTGTCTAATTCAGATTGCGGTGCTGCCGGGCTGATGACCGCTTCTGGGGTTGGGCACTTGAACGGAGGCTTACACATATGTTCTCCGGTCATTTCAGCTGTGGTGCGTTTCGTCTTGACGTGACAAGCATATGCGCAGTACTTGGGTTTGAGATGAAGTGCATTCTTAATCGCTCGTGGTTGTATCCTGTTCGACGCTCCCGCGTGATAATGGATAGAATACAAAATGCGGTTTTGTTGTCGGCGTGTATATCATGTAGTGTAGACCACGTGATGTATTAGGCTTCAAGATTTAAGATGATTTGTGGTAAGTAAAATTACAACTCCAAACGATGAACGTTGGCGAAAGTTGCATTCATACGTAACAATATCCGCCTAATGTAAGTGAAGGCATATTTTGTGGAGCATAAACAAAGGAATGTTATGTCACTGGTTTTGCTAGGCGAAAATACGGTCTGGCCAGTGCACACCTCGTCCGGATCGAGTGATGCGTATGGTATCCTTGGTTGAAATCTTGGCTGGAGTAGCTGCTGCCGGAGATGTCGATGGCCTGTTGTCCTTGTAAGTTCGCATAATTTGTGCTAGAATGGATAGCAAATATTCACTAGTAGCTCATTTAAGCGCTCTGTGCTGACAGCGTCTGTCCCATCGTGTAGCTGGAGAGTAAAATGTTTAGCATCGAATGTAAGAACTAAATATAGACCCTCGTACACTGGTTTAAAAGAGCTTAACGCGGTCCTTGAAAATAAAATATGAGTGCAGGAAGAGAGATCAGGATGAACGTGTGGTACTTCACTGCAATTGTGGGTGCTTAATAATGAACATGCCCTTTGTATTTCCTCAGTTTAGTGACGTAAGTGAAGTGGTATGGGTTACTGTCGGCAACTGAGGTGAAAAGATAACTAGGGATAATTAATATGGTTGCAGAAGTTAGTCCTGATGTTGAAACTTGAAGGGTTGATGGAAAACTTGTACGCAGTTAAGGCAAAGCCATCGAAAGTACGTCTGTCTTTTGATTTGGCTTAGAGTTTGCTTTGTTTGCGGATTTTAATTGTCGATGTAACCGTTTGCCTAAGCCGTTCGATTGGGAAGGAAAACAGTGGACTGAGTCCGTTTTGGGCTCAATAATTCTGTGAACCGTTGGAAAGCTGCGATTTGGATTGTGAACCGCGATCAGTGGTGATGTTAGAAGGAACATCAAGAGGCTATGCACCTGGTGACAAGTGCACGGGCGATGCTTTCTGCAAGTGTGTCTGCAATGGCAATAGCTTCAGTCCATCGAGTGAAGCGATTGATGCATGTCAGTGTAGGAATTACCACTGGAATATGCTAGTGGTCTGACGAAATCAATGTGAACCTGGTCAAATTCGCTGTCTGCTTGTGAGAAATTTCCGATATGTCCATACGTATCCCGAATGATTTCTAACGTTGAAATGCTTAGTAACTCGTTGCCCATGTGCGGATATCTTTGTTCATGTTCGGCCATACAAAGCATTCTGAGACCAATTTGATAATTGAGCGCATACCGGAATGCAGTACCTAATGATCAGTCTCGAAAATGATTCTTCGCATGGATACATGAAGCGATGGTCTTGGAATTGCCGTGGAAATGTCAAACCCGACATACCTGTTGTACTGCACAGATGAACTGATTGGATACACAGTAAAAGCTGTTTGTAATTTACCTGCGGCTGAGATGCTTCATCTTTTTCCGTTGAGCTATGCGTTTAATTCGATGGTGGATGTGTTCACCAAATTAACCTGCGGGCGTGACAGGGTATCAGCGACAATATTGTCTCGTGCAGGAAAGTGGCGGATGTCACGGGTGTACTGTGAAGTGAAGTCTAGCTGACCTACTAAAAGATTGAGTAACATTTAATTAAACATGTAGAGCGAACAGCAAACTAAAGGTCACAAATATTTAGATGTTATTCTCAGCGAGCTCATTTCCTTTCGGAAGTTGGTATAAGTGGCCGATGCTGGAGTATATTGCGAGCTACTCACGACCAGACGTACTGGATCGAGTTTCAACTGGTGAAAGCTTGTAGTAGAAGCTCTGAATTGCTTGTTCCAAGTTATCAACGGTTTGCTGCAAAACGGCTCTACTGAGAGGTGTCTGAAGTTTTAACCATAGCGGATAATTAGGTTGTATCATGGTTTTAGCCAGAGAGAATTTGACTTCATTGATCGCTCGGACACTGGAGTGAGGGAAATGGAACTGGTTCGAATTCATAACCAACATGTTCGTGATTAGTAATAATGCGTGCACGGCGTTTAGAATGAAACGGCCGTAAATGTTACGTATGCCAAAGTAACGCATCTACTACTTCACGGAAGTGCGTGTGGGGAAGATTGTTTTGACACCAGGTTACATTGCTTTCGGCGAAATGCCTTTGCTATCCTTGATGTGAGCAAGATATTTCAATGAAGATGAGACAAAGACACACTTATTGCTGTTAAAAATTACTCGGTACTTGGGGAGATATGTGAATCATATTTCTTGATTTTCCAATTGTTCACTTTCGTTAGCATGTGCAAGCAAAAATCAACAACAGAGGCAACGACAAACGAAAGGCCTAAAATCGCCTGATCAACAAAGTGTTGAATGTTTGTGCAGCTTTAAGTAATTATTATGACTATCATAAGGTTGAATATGAGGTGATGATAAGCGCGCATGAAGTCCATGTGTCTAAGTCCCAAATCAGATGCTGTTTTATTTGCCATCACATGGAACGGTGATGCCTACATTTTTTGAGATGCTTTAGTTATTTCTAACTAGGCCACGTGTTGAAGCACATTTGCAGCTAACTTTAATCTTTGCGGATGTAGGCGTCTCGGAAAAGAGGAAACCGGTGTACAGCTGGGGGTGATAAGGTGACACAGAATGTGTAATGTTCGGCTGGTGGATATTTGGTTTCAGTATCACTGGAAACCTATAAATGAGTTTGTAGCATTCATAAGAGCTCTGTGGAGAAAGGGCTATGGAGCAGATGGATTGCATACACACACATACACACAATGGCACACACACAATGAACGGAAAGCAGCATGTTGAGATCTAGCAAAAGTCGCTTTCGTAGGTTTTAAGACAGGTAGAAATAGTATCTTAATATGTGTGTTAAAATGGGTCTTAATATATGTGTCTTAATAATGTGTCTTAAGATTGGTTTCTGAACGACCGCGATGCTGATTATGCAACTGAATTGTTGCCGTAGACAAAGACTGTGCAGTAAGTTTCGTTGCACTAAATAATTATACTGGTTTCCTTAGTCGCTGTCAAGCACATCGAGGACGGAGTGTGGTTAACAAAAGACCTGGCTGGAAGTTAGAAGCTGATGTCAGTATCAGAATCTACGAGAATACGAAAACCGCTAGACTGATCTAGAACAATGAGTCGGCAAGATTTGGATTACTGTTGCCCAAGTGCTCGTTTCTTTCGTCTAGGCTGTTGTTTTCACCACAGCGGGGTCTTTGGCAACTGCGCTGGACGGAAGGAGCAGGGTTGAGCGCATTTACGAGCTGAATGCCGGAAAGGACTATGATACCACTAGAACGCTGAAGCACAAAATGCATAAGGGCATCTTGTTGTGGTAGATGACCGAGTACCAGAAGAACGGTGTATTGTCGGCCGATGATATCAAATTTTGTCTCTCTGTTTAGCCACGTCGTCCAGGTGATTGTTACTCATGTTTGGTATACGGTGCATTTCAACGGCTTGGATGGCGTTGTTTCAAGCTTCCTTACTACAATTTGGTCAACTTTACTAGCGAGTTGTGTCAATGAAACAGTGTCAACGTTGCCGGCTAGAATAGTCTGTGCATGCATTGTTAAACGTTTCAGAAGTAACTGCATGAATAACGCGACATCCATTTTGTAATCGCCTAGTGCTTTGAATACGTCGGAGGAACTAAGACTGTATGCCCGTCAAGTACTTCACTGTCAACCACTTGTGCTAGACGCTTCTACCCAGAAGTGTTGCTTCGTACGGTGACTGCATGCCGTGACTGAGGCTTAACACCATTAATGGGTGACATAATATCTCGTAAGTCAGCAACGATATCTGATAGCAATACGGCTAGCACATGGTAAAACATGGTTTGTTCGTATGTGCTAATGCGAAGAGCAAACTGTGCATGGACTTGAATATACCATGTATGTAGGTCATGATTCCGAAAAGTATGAGGTTCACACTAAGTAATCAGGGATTAGTAGTGTGGTGTGTGAAATCAACTTGGTGTGCTGGAACAGCCATAGTATTAGGTAAAAATAAAATGCAGTTGAAAGACAGGATAGTGCATAGTGTCACATTGGGGTCACCAAGTATTAGCATCGCTTTAATCAAGCCTACTACAAAATCAGAAGGCTTGGCACTAATATAAATGATAACTTTGGACAGATAATAACTAAAGAGTCGAACCCGCTTTGCTGCCTACCCGCTTTATAGCCAACCCCGCTTTGTTGCCTAAGATTTAAAATACTAATTCTTTTCACATTTATGGTAAACTTTGGCTGTCTGATTTCATATTGCCGAGTTGGTCCACCGATCAATTTCCCAGCTGCGTGGGCTGTGTTCTTGTCGCTTTGTCAAATGTTCGCCCTCGCTCCGACTATGTTTGATTACGATTACCCCACAGATAGCCAGTCCGATTGAGTTAAGTAAAAAACATGTCATCTGCGTTATTACCACATCAGGAAATGTTATCTCTGTCATTAAATACACGTGCTAGTTACATGTACAGACGGCTTTGGGTAAGCCCTTGGCCCTATTCGAAAATCGAGTACTGAGAAAAGTCGGGTAATCTTTCCGCTTCATATATGTCAGTACTCTATTTCATACAAGTATGATCAGTAACAGAAAGTATTTGTCCATCACGTGTTTTACAAAATTAAAGCATATCCACCAGGAATCTCGCATGCCAAGTTGTCGCATGAATTACACATTTATCATCGAACCATAGCTAGGTTGATTTCCAGCAAAATGGAACTCCGGTAAAATTCGTCGCATGGAATTGCAAACCCTCAGAAAAGGAAGCCATGTGGAAACGATGAAGAAGAATTTGCAGTGAAATACTGCATGATATCGGTACGTGAGCACAATCAAACAGTTGTAGACATGCTTCTAAAGGAAAAGACAGACGAATTATGTGAACTGTGTGGAAAATGCCTTGCTGCAACAGAAGATTGTCTGTAAAGCTTGAAGATTAGAAAGCAAGTTGTCTATAAACGTGCGCATAGCAAAACGAATTCCGCGGACAGAGCAGTCTGTGAAAATTGCTGAAAAAGCGACTGCCGAGACTTTAAAAGGCGTTTAATGACGACAACTTGTACACTGCGGACGAAACAGTTCTTTGTCATTTACCATTAACCATTAACCAACGGGATACCCTTGGTGTAAGCACAGGGCAAAATGTATGAGTATATGAGGAGAGGAAGTTCATTTCGGCTATGTTCCCGGGCTATTTAACATATTATTGATAACAAAAGGCTTTTAGTGATAAGACCGTCGGTGCTAGAGGTAATCAACAGCGCGCCAAACTAAAGTCAGGCAACGTAGGATGAGGTGACTGAGCGTTCTCCAACTGCACCCATTTAGTAGTTCTTTTTGGAGGAAAGAGCTATTATTCGTTCGCATTCTGGAACAACCGGTAACCGGTGTTCCAAATTTCCAGCGACATATCGGGAAATAACACGTGATCAGTTCAAGCGGCACGGTACCAGAGGCACATTTATGCTTCAGGTTATATTGACCCTGGTCCGTAAAGATATACTGCATATTTCTAATCAAGTGAGAAGCTGTAAAAATACTTGGCACAGTTCATATACGTAAAAGTGTCATCATGCAATTGGAAGAGTGATAGCAAGTTATCTATTTCTAATCAAGGGAGAAGCTGTAAAATTACTTGGCACAGTACATATACGTAAAAGTGTGATCATGCAATTGGAAGAGTGATATCAAGTTATCTTCTCATTTTGTCTTCATTTCTGGCAAGATAATACCCTACATTTTATGTCTTATGCGATGGCAGGCGGCGCCTTTGCAGTTTAAGCATGACGTAGACACAGAGGGAAAATCACAATACGTCGAGTAGTGGTATTACACCAATCATCCTTTGCTTGCCCTCCCAAGGAATTTATCGTCAGGTGATCTTCCACACGACAAAACGCCTTACTGCGATATGATTGCACAGTCGCACACGACCTGCTTGTGATTGGCAGCCGATTCCAAAGAAAAAGCATATTTGGTGCGAAAGAAGTTAGACCGCAACGTTGTCCTGCATCTTGGTATAATCAGGGTAAAGTCTTTGTTACATAGGTGCCGCATTGAATTGTGTTGCTGTGTTAATGTAGATAGATTGCAATACGTATTGTCATGACCCAGATAGTACAGCATTCTAAAGTTATGTTTTAGTCTTCGCGGCCAAAGCGGATCGAGATGGAATAGCTGGCATTGTTTCCCGTATATGCTGATAGACTTCCTTTCAATAGGTGTTTAATAAATGACCGTTGGAGGCCTGCTATCGAGGTTCTGTCTGATTTTCTCATATTGCCACAGATTATGCTGCAATACTTTAGGATGGGACCAGCGAGAAATCTATATAATTCATCTCTGGCTGTGGCTTCATGCATCTTGGGAGATTTGTGAGCTACGGATTGTCTGGCTCGTGTAATCTGATTACCAATCTGTTCAAAAATGTTAACGTAGAGCGATAACGGATTCAGAAGTCACTTGTCGACCGTTGTATACAGATGCGCTCGCAGTTAATTGTGACAGATACTTCGAGTTTCAAACAACCGCGGCATACTATACTTGATTATTGTCCCAAGAACGTCATCATACAATCGTCACACACAGTCTCAAAGGAAGGATTGACCTTTTGAATGAATATTAGTACATTCTGATGCTCAACAAGTCGGAAAATGCAAACAACTTTATATTCTCGGAAAATAAAACGGCACACCATGTGTGAAAACCATACTGATGTAATTGATATAAAATATTAAATATAATTGGCCCTACAACGCCTTGCATAACTACGCTGCTACTTGGACGCGGGGATGAGAACTGGTCACCTAAATTGAACAGTTCAGAGCGGCCGTTCAGTTTTGACGACATCCAATAAAATAATATGTTCTGAAGTTTAAAGAGAGCTTTTATAAGTAATAACTGTTTGTGAAGCACCCGATCGAATAACTTCTGTATATCCAATAATAGAATTCAGGTGGCTTACTTTGAGTCCATGGCGTTTAGTATGCAGTTCAAGTAATGCAGCTGCCAAGCTGTGTACGCTCACCTGTCAATTAACTCTTGTTAGGACTGCACTGGATCGGAATGCCTGTTGCTCTGGATGGTAGTTAATGTTTGATTAGTTGTTTTGATTTCACCGTAGAAGAAACATTTGAAAACGAACTTCCCATTTCGGTCGTGCTGGTTACCCGAAAACTAGAACGCGAATTAAAAACAGCTGGTAACAGAAATGCGGCACACAGCGACCAAATCTTGAAATGCAACGGCAATCCCTATAAGTTTCAAACATAAGCTGTATACTACTCTAGTTTTGTAGGATAGCATCACATTGCAATTCTGGGGAGGTGAAATCAAGGGAAGAGGAACATATGTTTGTGTCTTTTATTCATAAGCACTAGCCACGCAGTTTCTTCCGAAGAGCCCAATATCGAAGTAGCACAACTACCGCCCCTGGAACCTTAACGTAAAAATATATCGTATCACTTGACATCAATAACCTATCGGAAAATATTCACTTTAACCGAGAAGCTTAATGGTAACTCACATACGAACCGCGACGTCTAAAGGAAAACTGGAGGCAGAGGAGCTATGCAATGCAAAAACGGAGAGAAAGACTATGTGTGTCGAACAGGGGAGAAAAATATCTACCATAATACAAGAGCACAAGCATGGGTGACGATATCATTTTGCATCGTCACCGATTCCAGCGCATCTCAATGGCCGTGGACAAAAAGTTAACTGGGACAACACGGAAATTCTGGCGCACGGAGGGAAAGAATAATATGGAATTCCTCGAAGCATGGATATCGACAGAGAGTTCAGTCAAACTCAGCAGTGTTCTTGATCCAGTGTACGTAGATCTGAGAAAGCACGAAAATCAGCGGCCGAAAATCGAACAAACAGTGGTCACAGAACATGGATTGAGTAGGCAAAATTTAGAAGCTACGTCTCGAGACAACATTCTGTGAGATTTTTCTCTACCCAGAATTGCACTGAAGCTGACACTAGGTGAACTAGTAAAATGTTTGCTATTAAAGTACTCAGCTCGGAGAACCGTGGTAGGACATGTAGCTCACCGCACATAATGTTAATTATTTCTCGAAATCCCGGCGATTGTAGGAGTATTATGGATTATCCTGTAATTCAAAATACGCTGCTTTGTGCAGCAATCGAGACCAGAGAAGACAAAGAAATTATTGATATTGAAAGTGATTTTATCTCAGTGTAATGTCAAACATATTCAAAGGATCAGTGAAAAGCAAAGCAATCATAGTTTTATGCCATCCACATTCTGAGTGTATAACGGTTATAGATAATGTATTGCTAGGTACATATTTCGTACAAAAATATGGCGCAAAAGCAGCTCTGGCTTTCTGACTGGTTAAACATTGAGCTTAGTTATTTGTACATGAAAACTTCCCATTGCTAGGAAGAAAAAGGTTATGGCTTGCTAATCCTGAAGATAGAGGTATTCCACGGCTGGGAAGGAATTGTTTGAAAAAAGACATCCTAATCAGGGGATCAGATTTTTGACAGAAGGGATTCTACTTAATACTGTGGAGGGCGTCGTAGGAACTATGTACGGGTTTGGTAACCATTTTAATTGTGAAAGTGAAACCCATCAGTTTGTGATTGCTACCAGAGGCTCTGTAACTAGACTGTCTGTGAGTTGGCCATAACCAACGTAAATGTCAGGTTTAATTTTTCGCTAACCTAGTTGCCATAATACCCAAATGTATACAATAATAAAATTTGAGGGAATAAATAGAGTGTGTGTATAGACGAGGATGCTTGGGAAGACCTGTGCATTTTCGGGATGCTGAAATTACCTCAAATAAACTTTCGGTAATGTGGCAAATCCGATGCAAAATTGAAAGCTGAAGCGATACGGAAAACATCCATGGATGATGAACTCGACATGTTGTACATACATGTAAGTAAAATGCAAAACAAGGCTACTGAGACAGAGAACAATAGAGGTACATGGAGATTTGCTATTTGTGGATGTTCAAGCCATTCAGCTGTAATTGTGTGATGTAGGTGTATAAAGAATCCTTCACATTTTCTTTTAAGCGACCTTTGTGAAAATGGCCATAACTTTGTATAATTTTCGTAGAGTCTAATGTATCAGAAGTGAACCAAGTTTCAGTAACGAGGAATGCTAGAATTTTGCTGAGATCTGCTAGAATGCTTAGGAAATACCGTTTGTGGATAATGGATCTGGCGTTAATCAAACGGACATATAAAAGCATGAATGGCGGGGTCTGTGTTCGCGTCGCTGTTGTTTGACTCCTTGTAATAGCTGATCCTTGAAGTGGTAAATAAATATGAAACATGGGGAACAAGTCAAAAATACTATTCCTGTGGGTACTGATTGTGTGCCGCCTGCGAACGCCGATACAACTGGAGGAAAGCGAAAGTTGAGTTATAAAATCGTCATTGCTGTTGACTTGGGGCTGACATTATCTGGACATCTGAATAAATTATGGTAAAAACAAGAGGACGTATTAGCGAGTTTAAAAGGCCGTAGTTCCATTCTCATACATATACGTACATATATTTACAAAGTCTTTCACAGGATTATATCCTGGCAAATTCCAGGATGTTAGCCATAGGCGCGCTTTCCAGTTCCTTGTAACAGCGCTGTAGACGGAATTTCTATATGAAAAGAAAACCGAAGCCATTGGATATTTGGCCCGATAACTGATCTGATACCAAATTCCACTTCCTTGCTCATTTTCGTAGCTTTCAATATGGGCTGTAAAAAAGAAAGGATGCAACTGAGTGCTTACGATTACATGGCTAGCACCACAGTTGTCCGTACTTCTTCAGTTTAAGGGAGATTCGACCACGACGGAGTTGGATAAAAATGGTGACCGCAGTATATAAGGTATATCGGTCCATTCACCGAAATCTGCGGTAAAACCACGCCATAACAAAGAGAAACTTGAGGGAGTTAAAGCCAGATGTCCTCTAGTAGAATAAAAGTATTAACGGATGAATCGGCCGCAGGAACTCCCGGACGATGATCCAAAACAGCCGGGTAGAAACAAACGCTCTCAAAATGGTACTATTCAAATATTGCAAACTGCAGACGTAATCAATCTATTACAAACAGTGATCTGCATGCTTGCGTACAGCTGTCGGGAATCGAACCACCAAAAAACGAAACAAACCAAGCTGCTACGAACCTGTCATATTTCTAAATACCATGATCTGACCGAGGCCAGAACGCCGGAGCCGATCATTGGTGAAGGCGCAGGAAATTTCTATGGAACAAGCAAATTATTCCTGAAAATAGGCAAGCGCTGTTGACTCACTCGCCGCTTGTTGTAAATCATCTACATCGGTATCCGCATATATTAATTTATAAACAAATCAATTTTATAGAGAGCAAAGGAAGCAGGGTTGATACACGTAGGATTTGCTTTGCTGCTGACTTGAAAATTACGCCGAAACGTGTCGCCAGAATACAGTGCGCTCCTGAGGTTTTACTGCACCATGAAAATTGCACCAAAAGCTTAATCACAATGCATTTAAAGTGCTTGTTAAATGATCACGGCTAGGCCAGAATCTCAAGTCGGATGTAAAAGATTATAAGCATGATAGATGTAAACCCTGAAGAATCTAACAAAAGCTGGTGTCCGCGTTGTAGTGATGGCATCTTGCCGCCACACGCGTTCCTTCCTACCACACTCGTTTATCTACTAGAACCAAAAGCCGTTCTTCATTTCGTACTTAAACTAGTTACTTGAATCATAGTCGTTTCCGGCATATAGATCCAAATGCACTTAACGCTGCATCTTCCGTCCAGCGCTGTCGCTAGAGACCCAGCTATCGTGAATGGAACACACTAGACGATAAAAGCGAGCACTAAACTTGACCAACAGCAATGCGACTTTCTTAGACTCAGTGTTCTAGTTCAGAAAACCGTTTTCCGTTTTCTTGTTTATTATGGTGCTGACATCAGCATTCAACCTCCAGCCGGCATACTAGTTAACCGCACTCCGTTCTCGATGTGCTTGTCGACGGAAAATGGAATCCTATAAAAAGGATTCGTTCAACGAACCTTACTACACAGTTTTGGTTTACGGCAACAGTTCCGTTGGATACCCATAATCGCAGATGTACATCAACCCATATTATGAGTGGATTTCCTGACACAGTTCAACTTGTTACTTGATCTAAAAATCAGCTTTTGCTAGATGTCAGCATGCGTCTTTCCGTTCATGATAACAGTGTGTATACCATCCATCTTCCCAATAATCCTTTTGCCACAGAACTCTTCTGCATTCAGCAAAACCCTTCATAGATTGCCAGCACTACTAAAACAATATATCCACCAGCTGAATACCACACATTCCGTGTGACCATATTACTTCCAGCTGTACACCGGTTTCATCCTTTTCGAGACACCTACATACGAGGAGATTAAAGATAGTTGAAAATATGTGTTAACACATGCTAAAATTAGGAATAATTGGATCATCTCAAAATATGTTTAATTCGCCGTTCCATGTGGCAGCAAAGAAAACCGCATCCGCTTAGGGAACTGTGTCGACTATTCCTGATTCGTACCGCCATTATACACATTCATGATTTGCTTCACAATTTCTTGTATGTACTACCTTTTTCACACATGGACTGCATACGCGCTTATCTCCCCCTGCCTATTCATATTGATGATATTCATATGACAGCTATTACAATTCCATTCAATTTGTACGAATTATTACGCATTCCATTTGGTTTACGTAACGCTGCACAAACCTTTCAAAACTTAGTTGACCAGGCAGTTTCAGGCATTTTATTTGTTGCTGTCTATCTTGATGATATTTTGATTGCACATGCTAAAGAAAGTAACTACTTGGAATAACAAGAAACCGGACTCACACGTCTCATTGTGCACGAAGTTGTTTTCATATAAACAATCGTGTCTTTGTTTCCTCATATTTTTACTATTTTGGTCACGCCATCGATAGCATTGGCTTTTCGCCGAACGCAGGATAATTTGATATTATAGAAATCTCTTCTACACGCACTTTGTTGAGAAAATGGAACATTTACGCTTTCAGTACTTTATGAGATTGGATTTTATGCTTGTTTTTATCTCCTCATCGTCCATTCGTTTTACTGACGGCACGTTTGATTCCTTTTTGAACTCTCTGTGATTCGCACGCTGTCTTGTTCCGTGCACTTTCTAATTTGCTTCTAGTTCATTGAAGCTCTTTAGAATACAACTTGAGCCAGGCTACGTGCTCAATTCTGAATAATTGGTAGCCGCATTGCTTCCTACTGATTATCTTCGCAACCAGCACTGGAGTTCTCTCTACAAGTGGTGACCGCGACTGTGCACACTTTTCCGCCATCGGTGAGATCATTTTCTGTGAGCTCGTTCCCATTACTGCCTGGAAGTGCGTTTCACAACTATTACTTTGTGGTATTCTATGTTTCACACAGATACTAACATTTTCGTCTCATCTATTAGCGTCGCACCGCTGTCTGTCCTCTCTATCCTGTTTGATGATCATACTATTTGGTTTGTCTTTTTAGAGAATGCTTTTGCATCATAATCTTATTTCTGACCATGTCCTAGATGGTCTTTCTAGGTATTTCGCTCCACCGCTCAGGAACAGTCTTTCGAACCCAATAAAGATCTCTCTTTTGAGTCTCTTAATTAAGAGAACGAAACCTGACTGGAATCACCAGCGAGTACGGGTATCAAAGAGCTATTGCGTGGCTTGCATCTAGAAGATGCGAGGCCATCCGTCTTATTGACTGAGAGGAAAAGACATCTTGACTTATACTCAATGGATGACTCTATCCTTTTAGAGATTAAGTTTCAGCACCTACCCGAGATAACTCAGGCTATCATGTCCGCCAATGTGACTTCCTTCACTCTAGCCACGCAACTGTCTGACGCGATCATGGAGCACAATTTTAAAGAAGTAGGTTTTGCCATGCCTCCCGTACACATCCGAAGAATAGCCATAAGGCGTCTCAGCAGCCACCTACTTCAAGCACGTGTCACGCAATCCCTCCCTCTGAGCTTGCTATGGTACTTAAGGTACTCGAGATATTCCGCAACGCTCTCAACCCAACTTTAATCTCGATAACTCGCCGATAACTAAGAACAAGTCGGCCAAGCCCCGCAGGTTACCGTGTAACAAACTACGCTGATATCAACGCGGTATTGGCTCTCACGCGAAGCGATGTAATATTTTTTGCACTTCCCCTCGAATCAATCAGAGAAACTCTAAGCTGCAAACTGCAAACTATCAGTGTCAACGGTCACATGTTCGTCAGTAGCCACCTTTAGTTGCAGGAGTGCAAACTAGAACCTTGTTCCTAGTTGATACTGCGGCTGAATTATGCTTGGTTCCTCCTGCTCCTGGTGAGGATAATCAGCCGCCTAATCCGTCTTCGTGCGGCCAAAGGCACACACATCCCTAGTTACAGGCAGCGCTCTTTAACTCTCAACTTGTGTCACCGTAGAAGAATTCCCTGGGTGTTCATTATTTCCTCTTTCCCGATTGCCATCATCGGCATAGACTTCCGACATTTCGACCTCTTCGTCGATGCGAAACGACAGAATAGAATCGACTAAGCAACGACGCGCAGCGTCTTGGGCACCAATACCGGCATTGAAGTCATCACTCTAGTCTAGGTTCACCCACACACTTCCTCGGACTATGCACAACTATTCTCTCAGTACCATAACCTCGTACATCCAATGAAAGAAACTTTCTCCGTAGCATCTCAGGTCACTCACCGTACTCAAAACAACGGACCACCCGTGTCATAACGGCCGCGCGGACCTTCGCCAGTGAAACTCAAGCTAGCTAAAGCGGAGTTTGAGCACATGGTCGAACTTGAGATAATCGGCCCTTCGGATAGACCTTGGTCTTCTTTACTCCAGATTGCCTCAAAGAAACCTGGCAACTGACGACCTTGCGGTGATTACCATGCCCTAAACTAACTTACGTTCCGTGACAGATGCCCCAACCTATATATGCTGGACCTCACTGCATGTCTCGCAGATAAGACGGTCTTCAGCAAGAGCGATATTTTTCGAGCCTATCACCAAATACCTGTTAAGAAAATATCCGTACATAAGACAGCCGTCATTATCCCCTTCGAAATTTTGAAAAGGCCTTTCGAATTATGCGATGCCGAATAAACATTTCAGCGATTCGTCCACAATGTTGGCCGTTGACTAGACTTTGCCTATCCCAATCTTGACGACTTTCTAGTGGAGAGTGCGTCTGACAAAGAGCATTTAGCTCATCTTCTGCCTGTTTTTTAGCGGTTTACCCAATATGGCGTCACCGTCAATCCCACTAACTTCGAACTTGGTAAGTACACGTTAGAACTCCTAGCCTATCTCGTTTCAGAATATGGTATCGAGGTCCTTGGGAGCAAGGTCCAGTCCATCAAAACTTCCCAGCCTCGACTTTATTTAAGTACCTACGTCGACGTTGAGGTCTAGTCAAATATTACCGACGTTTCATCCCCTGCGGCGCTCAACTCACGCAGCCCCTGACTGGCCTCCTTAGAGGAAACGAACTAAAGTCTGCTTTACCGGACACAGCACACAAGGATTTTTTCGACCTCAAGGATATTCACTCTAAGAAACCTTTTCTGGCTCACTTCGAACCATCTGCTTCCAGTTCTCTGACAAATGACACTTCAGACGTTAAGCTAGGGGCTGTTAACCAACAACACATTGTTGAGCATTGGCAGCTGCTTGGTTTCTTCTCCAAGCGCTTTCTACCTGCGGACTTTTGCTACAGCACGTTGGGTATTGAACCGCTTGCCATCTACTTAGCTATGGGTCAAATCCGACAGATGATAATGTCGGAATTTCACAGTCTACACTCGCCACAAGCTTCTCATTTTCGTCTGCAATTCATCTTCTGACAAATATTCACCACGGGGATCCAGTCACCTTGACGTTCTCACGCAGCCATCTGCTGACATAACTCATGTCATATGTGTCGCGATCACCGTCGCCGACGCTCTCTCTCTCGCGTCAACCTCAGCCTTCATACTTTGCCTATTGTCGATCCCGCCGCCATGGAATCGGCTCAGGCCCAAGACGAAGACTTCCAACGCACCCTGCAGTCCACTACACTGCATGTGCAACCCTTTCCGCTCCTAACTCCAGACGGAACTATCCTTTGTAATACTTCCACAGGTTACCAAGACGTAACGACCTTGATACCGATTTCCGTAAACTTCCAAAATAGTTGTTGGTGTGGTACTTTCTCAAAGTTAAAGTTAATTTATTTTTGGTACCTTTATGCTCATATCAATTTAGTAATGCGACTCCTTTATTTTAACTTCTTTTCAGTAGCTTATCTATATTTATCTATTTATATAACAAGGGATAAGTGGTTACATCTAAACTTGCGTATGTGGTTGCGCAGAGATTTTAAATTAAAATGTTCCTCCAGTGTTGCAATAAAGCTTTGTACCATTATTTAAGCTCGTATGTTTTTGGTAATGTGTTACCCTTAGTTTAAATTTAATTTGCATTTATTCCAACACTACCTCAGTTTCTGCTATATATCCATCCCTGAGACTTCAGCTGGTTCTGAGAACGTATACTGTAAATTGTTTCCGTCAGTCCGTTAGTTACTTTAGTGTACGTGGCGTCGAGGATTCCGAGAGCTTCCGTGTCCGAATAGTACGTGGGTCGTTGTAGACCTGAAGAGATACAATCTTAAGCAAATACCTCAGGGGTGGATGGATGCTCATATCACAACCACAATAAGAAACCAAACACACAAACGTGAAGGTAAAAGAAAGAGGAAAGATCAATGGCCGTCCAAGGAAGATGCGACAGTCTCCTTACTTTAGGGATCACCGCAGGCTCACGCTCGGATCTTCTACATTCTCCCTCCTTTTGACAGGTGCTGTCTTCATCGTCTAAAATAACCCCAATTGCTCACCACCTACAGAGGTAAAGAACAACTGATGAGTGCAGTGCCCTCGGTTTGAGAGACTCCGCGACAAGCAGTGTGGTCACAAAAATCTCAAGGATGGCCTAGAGGGCAACAAGCCAGCTTCAGGGACTGCTGTCGGGAGCAGGTAGGATCGCTGAATATGTTATATGCGCCTCATTGACCATCTGCTGATTTACAAGATGACTGAGGAGCACGGTGTGCTTGGTTTGAGAGTCTCCAGGACAAGTGGTGTGGTCAGAGGAAAGTTAATGATCACCTCAAGTTCAACCAACTAGCCTCAGGGAATGCTGTCAAAAACTGGCAGGGTCGCTAAATTTGTGGTGTGCGTCTGGTCGCCGATCTGCTGACGTACAAAACAACGGAGGATCACGGTGTGCTAGGTTCGAGATTCCACGACAAGCTGTGTAGTCCGAGAAAATTTGATGAACGCCTCAAGAGCAAGAATCAAGCTTCAGGGACTTATGTCGTGCTGTCACGGTCACCAAATATCTAGTATACGTGTGGTCAATGGTTCCGAGAACTTCCGTGTCCGATGTGTACTTGGGGCATCGTAGACATGAGGAGCTGCAATTGAAAGCAATTGCCACCTAGTAAGAGAAAAAAATAAACTAAACGTGAAGGTAAAGAGAAGAGGGAGGATAAATGGCCGTCTAATGGTGCAACAATCTCCTAAGTTTAGGGATAACCGCGAGGGCACGCTCGGACCTGCTATAGTTACGCGTTACGTGGAAGTGTTAGTAACCAATTCAAATTTCAGTGGGCTAATATGGTACATTAAAAGAAGTACAATAAAATAGCATACAAGAACAATCACCACTGTAAGACAGCAGCAGCCCTGGTATACAAAAGCTGGAAAAGGGAAACTGACTTTCGCTGCCACAAGATACGAACTTAGAAAATGATTGCCATGAGAGTTAAACCTTACAGTGAAGGAGATTTCCTAAAAGTGTCTTGCAGACGTGGCTCAAATGGTGCGTCTAGATCAATTATAACTGTTCAGTTATTGCACTTAACAAGAACGCTGGTGCTGAACGGATTGATGAAAGGTCAACTTATTTGATATAACAGTCAAAGGCCACAACCTCATGATTTGAGCCTTTTTCTCCTGGGATTGCTAAGACCGTTGACATCACTGAAATACCAAAGTTCTTAGTTTTCATCTGGACGTAAAGTGAATATAATATTTATGATAGGAAGATTGAGCTTATCCTGATGGACGACATCCCAATAATCCAGGTTTCATTTCAGAACATTGAGCAGGTTCTGCGTGACTGTGATTTAGATTTGCGTAAACGTGTGGGATTATCTACCATCAGTGCTGCGAATGATTAGTGAAATAACATGGTTGTTGCCATATTACAAACTTACATAGTAATTCGGTACCAGATTCATTCTTAGCATTATGTAACCGCATTATTCATGGCCGAGTTGTGAATAAAGTATTTAAACATGGTTCATCCGCTGAATTTGGGCAAAAAAATGAACTATATCTGAGGTCGTGCCCTTGCCCCGCATGCACACTAATATTTACGTGAACACAGTTGCTGACAAGATTGTCGATATGACAATGTCATCTTTTTTTAATTCATTGGTTCTACGTGCCGGCAATTCTCACCGCCGCGGTGAAGCATCTTTCATTAAAAGGTTCTACACAGTGTCTTGCCTTCTGATGGTCCATCGGGCAACGAACCGTAAGGAACATCCTAGCCACGGGGTGAAATTGGCACCATTCTTATCCTACCTTTAACACTTCGCAGCATTTCTTTAGAAAAACCAACACCGGCCAACTAGATAGCCTGAATGCGCGATTTTCTGTTTATCTGAATTTATTGCTGTTGATTTTCGTCAACAAAATCCGCCACAAACGCCGACGTGTAGCAGAAATTGGAATGCTAACAATAATCCGGAGGATATATATGCACATTATACAGCTGATAATTTTCAGTGGAACGGATGTAAGCTCAAGTATGTGCAGCAACTTTGTGAGAAATGGTTTAAAGATGACCACACTTATGGCGATTAGAGACGGTTATAGTGTGTTGTGTCCACAAGCGGATTACACGCAGTCTTTTTTGAGCATGCGGAGGACCTTTCCCTTCTTCCAATTTCATTTGCTTCTCTACAGACAGCTGAATGGAAGTAACCCCCAACTGCATAGACAGGCCTTAGCGTTTTTTCGGAATCAAGCATTTCATCAATACGCCTGGAGATGACTGATATCCACACCGACCATAAAACGGGTCTCCCGCTGCTGGGAGAGAAGAAATGAATCCAGCATTTGTCTTCGCCTCGAAGTCAAAGGTGGACAACACTTTTGAGCGCCTATAACTATAAACTTCAGTACTTAAACAAGTGTTGTAACACAATTGCTTATGCGCTGAGTACCCAACCGCAACAACATGGCACAAGAACTTACAGTGTACGCATAGATTTTGTCAATCTGATGCTACTTCTTGTAAAGAGAGCAATGCGCTGTAGGGTGTTGCGGAGCATGACGGACTCGGACCCTATGTTATCGATGGTGAAGTACTACATGATGACCACATGAAACACAAGTACGCCAGAGGAACTGCAGTCGTTCGCCTATCGGAATAATTAGTTACGTCTTTACGACGGCTGAGCACTTTGAGGCTTTCACATAGTTCAACAGGACGAACTATGGCTGAAGTTTCTGTGAGAGCTGTATGAGTCACACAATATTGTTAACTCGATGAAAGCACTGGAAATGACCAGGATATTGAAGGGTTGCTAAAAAGAAGCAAACTATAACAGAAATACCGTAGGCATAAACCTCCAGGACCGATCCACCCATTGCTGTTGCTGCGGAGGCACTGGAAGCGCGCACACGGGGACCATTTCGGTCAGGTCAGTGGCAGATTTCGATTGCTTCTCACTCTAAATGGAGAGAAGTACATCACGCTCCACGTACGACTTCGCAACAACAGTTGCAAACTTGCGTTCTATATTCGTCATCTTCGCTATCCCAGAAACGGCATTCACCGACAATGGGACTCTATTTACAGTGAGAAGTTACAACCATTCTTGGGTAGTAACGAAATACAGTACATCAAGTCCGCAACGCATTATCCCGCATTGAGTGGAATGTCGGTGTAAAAACAACTCTGTAGAAACAACTCTACAAAGTAAGTTGTATCGTCACCCGTTCTGTTACCGACTAAGTCGACAAGGAAGCCACACGCGGCATTGCTTATTGATCAGCCATCAAGAAGGAGCTTGCACATACGTTTTCTGAACTTACGAAGAAACATGGAGGCGCAATAGGAAAAGGTGCATGTGGATGAAAAGATACCAGAGGAGATGTGTCTAAATTATTTTGATGAAGTGTGCATTGGACTGCCACACGAAACAAACTGGCAACCCGCTACACATGTACTTAACGAGTAACTAAGCATATACGCAGGTTGAACAGTTCACTGTCGCTGAAGCACTAACGGAAGGGGAATCAGATTCGCAAAATAAAGTCGCAGACGGATACGGAACAACCTCAGTTCTGACGTTCGAAATGCACGCGTGTCAACTCGGAGTCTCAAGAATAAAGCAAGGAAAAGAGAAGTGTCACACAGGTACGAGAATATTGATGGTGAACACAATTGCTCACGATTAGTTGCCATTGAGCTACCTTCTTTCATTGGATTTTCTTTGTTGCATTTCTAACAAATGAAACGTAGGAAGCTTCCATTAAACGGTTCCACATTACGTCTGCGCATTCTGCGTCGTCCATTAAACTATGGGTAATATTAGCAGCTCTCAAACATCATCAGTTCAATCAGTAGTTGAAATATATGGATAGTCAGTTTCCCGATCTTTCATTTCGCTTTTTTGCATGCCAAAAACAATGCGCAGTTTACTGTCACGGGTAAAAAGGAAGTTGTTTGACAAGTCCCCTAGGAAAGCACATAAAAGCTTTTACGTATTCGGACAATGAATGAATATGTTTGGAAATAAAACTTCAAAACACAGCTGTAACATATGCTAAAAGTTTGCCCAGGTAGTGGGATTTGCTACGCGTATTATTGTACAACTAACCTCTCAAGTTGAAATTGCAAGGTAGCAACAAAATCAACCCTCTCTTATATGGTAACAAGAACGAAGCTGCTAGAAATCAAAATCTTTATTGCACGCTGCCACATTCAAACAAACTGCATGCACACGCGCATATATCAACCATGTTCCCATCCGACAACGCATCATAAATGGGGAATCATAATATGTCGCAATTGTGGATCGTTTGTCCGCAATTTTGCGACCTTGGCTGCCAGTCAGACCACGTAACCTTGCTTCCATAGCTTACTTTTGACCAGCCTGGAGTTGTTTAAAGCCTTGGTTTGCTTGATCTCACATACTTTACTCCTCTTGGGTTTACCCTTGCATGCATTGGTAAAGACTTTCTATCTGATTTAGTGATCTTTTAAACATCTCCTTTTCCTTATCCTTGGATTAGGCTTACTAAAGTTGGTCGGTCACAATTTGCTCTCCGCTCTTTCTGTGGGGCTTGCTTTACGCCGTCTGATCTCGTCCATGACGCCTGTGTCTGTTCCAGTCCTCACTTGCTCTGGTGGTTTTCCGGTATTTCAGGTGATCAGTACATGCGCTGACCACCTCATACGCCCACGCTTGGAAATGTCTTTCCCTCGCAAACCATGGCCACAGCAGAGCCGCGCTTACCCAGCGTTTCGCCGTCCCATTTTCCACATTAATGTTGAGGCTTTGGGAGCAATCACTGTGTGCGGCTCATTCCAATGTTCCTTGAACCTGCTTACACATGGTACCCTATGTACTGGTAGATCGTCGTTACCTGCATTGATATGTAAGTGTGCACTTTTGAGCTGCTACCCGACGCCTTAATTCCGCTTATTCCGTGACTGTCGAGATGTGGTTTTCCTTTTGGCAGATGCTTCT
Organism: Dicrocoelium dendriticum; assembly: GCA_944474145.2. Taxonomy (NCBI): domain Eukaryota; kingdom Metazoa; phylum Platyhelminthes; class Trematoda; order Plagiorchiida; family Dicrocoeliidae; genus Dicrocoelium; species Dicrocoelium dendriticum. The sequence continues at coordinate 29,172 of CALYDF020000429.1, read as the reverse complement.
AATATCTTGTAAGATGCTGTTGGATGTTTCAAGTCACGATCATTTGGTATGCAAGTGTCGACTGCAATCGTTTGTTCTCTACTGAACGTGATCATTACCTTGCGCGTCATTACAACACTGCTGCATTCATCGTCTTCTTGGCAAAGCAATGCGCAACTGCCGCCCTGTTGCAAGTGCTGGAGAGTGTTTCCAAGTTTGCGATTTCGCCAAAGCCAGCTAGTAACGGTGACGACTGTCGCAGGCTGTCTTAGACCTCCTACGGTACGTGCGTAACTCAACTACTGAGCATCGTTTTGGTTGATATAGGCGCAAAATGAAGTGTTGTAATCCGATATCCAAAAAATGTTCTCTTCTACCAGTTGGACCCATGTTACAGTTGGGTAACCAGACAAAAATAACGACTAGCGGTGGAAGGCCTTGGATGGTGTAGATTTCCGTTTGTCTTTACCATGGGGGAAGTCAATAAGCCTATAAATGGTGTCGATTTCCTTAACAAATTTGGCCAAATGTTCGGCTTGCTTTGCAGGAATTTACCGGATGACAGCTATTTGCTCTCACTTGCGAGGTTGCCACGGCTAATTTCACTGAACTTCGCTACTCTTGTCAGACCGCACGTAGTATTGGCCATTGCCATAGCATTTTCCGTTTTGGTCCGAACGAATACCGAAACGAAGTTCTTCGCCTTACCATTATAATGGGCTCACCTGTATCAGCTTAACCGAGACGTCTTCTACCTTATAACCTGCAAGCCGCCAAAAGAGAATTGAGGCACATATCCATACTCGGTATCACACGCACTTCCAAAAGTTGTTTGGTTTCTCTTCCATCTGGCACCCAAAACACCGATGATTGGCACCCGTGCGTGGATTATTGGGCCCTTACCATCCTACTGACTGATAGGTAATATATCCCACATAATTATGGATTTTCCCTGGAATCAGCTAGTGAGTCCGCTTTTTTATGGTTGACCTCATCCGAAGTTATCACCAAGTCCCAACGGCACCTGAAGATGAAGCGAAACGACCGTTTTCATGCCTCTGCGTTTATACAAGATCACACACAAACCTTTCAGTCTCTGTAATGAAACAATATTTGTCACGTTTCATGGATCAGGTGTTCCGTGGTGTAGACTTCGCCATTGTCCACATAGACATCAAATAGGCACTTGAATCACCTAAGAATAGTATTATATATGTATATTTCCAAACTGTGCGAGTTACATTCCAAAAGTTGGACTGATCATATGGTACCACATGATCTCAAAGTGCACCTGTTATTTCAAGTTTACCGAAAGTGCTCAAAATCAGGTGTATGAGGAGTTCGATTTGTATAAATGGTAGACAGAAGGAGAGTTTAAAAATGAGATGAAGGTGGCGGTTGAAAAAAAGCGCTATATAATTAATACGACTAACCATGGAACTGACTCTTGGGGACCTGTTCAAAACGTTTCATCCGCACTTCTCCGTCCCACTTAGCTTCGTGTCGGTGAGAAGAGAAATCACCATGGGCGTTCCTACATATGCTGTGTAATAGCCTGGCAAAGTTAAATGAGCTCACAATTTTTCGCTTTTCAGATATTCTTTCAGCCATTCAGCGCATTGCGTCCTCTAATTTTTTCAAGTTTGACAACAGTTCCACTGGATGAGTGTGTGCCAATTTGCGTTGATTAGGCTTATTTTTCCCCACCCATAGGTCTGTCATAATTTGTCACACGTGAGTGAATTAAATAATCCGGAAGCTGCATTCCATCACTTCAGGAACTTGGCCCAGTCGTAGGCAACGGTGGCAAAATGAAGGTGGCGAAACACAAATAATAAGTGGTATCTATCCGACAAGTTTTGACTCAGGTTTCAAAAGGAAATACGTAGAAAAGTAAACGTAATGAAAATGGCTATATGAACGCTTTTGAGATAGATCCATTGTCGCCGGACAATCGAGTTTTAGAGTAATTGGTGTAGAAACTGGACATTACAAGGCAACAGTAACTGCCACAGCTAGAATAGTTCTGTTCTCCGGAAAAGTAGTGTTAACAATTAGCAGTGAGAAGCAAACGTAAAGAGAGCAAGGAACGTTAGTTTTGCATCACTCAAAGCGTGATAAGGTGCTGTTACATTGGGAATAAACTTATTGGTTTAAGTAAACGATGAAGCTATTCCTCCGAAAAGTTTCACCTGTTATCGCACACTTGTCGTTACAACTAAACTTCAAGGTCTACCTCACACATTGCATCCACTCTGCAGTCCAGTTTCATAAGTTTTTGACATGAAACACAGTGAGGTACTTGTGCAGCTTTTACCCAAATGATGCTTTAGACTCACATAGATAAATCAAGTTGGTAATCTCCTCCAGATATCTGAGTACTGCGTCAGATAAAACTTCCTGCTTATGCTTGTTTTGTTTCTACTTGTGGGGAGCGAATTTCGCTTATTCCTACTGTTACATCTTCCATTCTGAACGAAGTGAATACTAGTGTGCGGGACAAATACTCAGTTGTGCTCTTAGTCGGATAGAAACTTTAGGCTAATGTTCAACCTCGTAACCACAATGGCTTAAATTATGTAGAATACAGCGCTTTGAATGGTTTGGTGTTGAGGATTCGGTAAAAATGGCATTGTTGAATCGACGCTGCACATTTTCCAAGCACCGATGATCCCTTTTCCTAAATTAGTAAATATTAACGAACAGTATTCCAAAAGAGGGCGTAGGCAGATCTTAAACATATGCATTTTGGAATCACGCAATGTAAGTGTGTTGAAGGTTGACTGCGCTGTTTGGCGGGCTTTGGCTGCCATGAATTCGATCTGCTCCCCGAATTTGAGAGTGCTTGAACAATGAATACTCAAGTTTCTTATTGTTTTGCGGAATGGGTTTGGTTTTCCAGAATGGTATAGGTTGTTCTTATCTACTTTGCATCGATATGCTAAAATCCCGCATTTGTCCGCCGCGAATGACTTTTGTCAGTTGTTACAAGACATGTCGACAGCTAGTATATCACTCCTTAAATTATCCAAAGTTTATTCCAGATTTCTAGAATTACACATTTATAATACCTTAATATCCTCTGCCAAAAGGTACACTTTACCATACTTAGTAATTTTTGTTTTGCCATTAATGTAGATCAAGAATAACGGTGGACCAATGAAGCGCCCAAGGATTATACTACTACTAACAAGCAGCGATGATAGCCTATGGAAAACTATGTACACTTATTGTGTGCCATCAATAAGATAGGATTTAAACCAAGCATGCAAGAAGTCTATGATACCAGATTGTACTCTTTTCCATAGCGTGAGGTGATGTGACATTAACGAATGCTTTGTGAATATCGAGGAAAACGGTCACAGACATATGGCCATTATACACAAAGCTCATTACACAATAGAGAAATGCCAGCTAATATTTTTGATAGGAGTATTTTGGGTAAAAACAAATCTTTATACTTTATATGCTGCTTACTTTTCGTTGCCTTGCTTGCCTGCAGGATCGATGGTGGATTATTCCGTCCTATCCTTGAAAAAAATTGTGGCAAACAAGAAACCTAATCCACTAAAACCAACGCCTTTTCTTCAGATGGGACAATTATGATTTTCAGTCACTTAAAACTGTGCCGCCATTCTTCCACAGCTGCCTGAGAATTTTACGGGTAGCCCGAATTTTTCACGTTTATACCGAAGCTGAAGCACCGTTTGCCTCCAATCAGCATAAGCGATGTTAGCTGACTTTCCTGCGCTGCTTGAAAACGGATGAGATATCCACTATCATTCTTAAAACTGATGTTTTATAATCCGCTGTGAGTGATGACTTACAACAACTACTCGGCAAAACGATTCAATCATTGGCTTTCTTTCCTCGGAAATTATAGCTAGCACCTACCAGATATAGAAAATTTGGTCTCAAAATCTTCGCAATCTGCATGGACGTCAAAAATGTTCGTCAGGTCCTTGGAGAAAATAGTTCTGTAATCTTGAAGATCCAGAGGATGCTCATTCACACTTTTCGTGCCGCTTCCGAACGCTGCTCCTCAACAGAAACTAAACATTTGGAGTCTCACTTTTATTTCGGTACAGACGTTTGTAAAATAACGTTCAAACAATATAGGCGCTGATGCACTCTTTCGTGTGTATTTTTATCCGCCGAAGGAGAAATCTTTTACAAAGACGAATGATCGCAGCGTGCACAGATACAAACGAATATCTCGTTTAAATTGCTGATATTACCTTTGTTTAACTCAAATAAAATTAGACACTGCGATGCCTTTACTCTTAAGCCAATATCGCGTGTTCCACCATCCTGCTGGCTAATCGTGTTTGGCCGTTTTCATTGATTGACGCATCCGAGCATTTGATCACTGATACTTACATCTGGCCTAATATGTACTTGAAAATCCGGCAATGAGGCAACCACTGTCTCAGCTGTCGGAGCAGCAATGCCCATTGGCACACTATCACTGCCTCAGAAACTCTTGCTCCCACAACCCCGTATTACATTTGTTCACTTTGACATAGTTGAGCCAAACACTCCATGGAATGGTTTCCCTTTTATTCTGACGTGTTTGAGTCCGTTTAGTTGCTAGTCACATAAGATCCGGAAAATGTAGCCCACACATTTTGAATCATGGATTTCATATTTTGACGTACCAATCACGATCGCAACGGACAGGGCATCTCAAAACAGATTCATGTTGTTTCATGACTTGAATCTTTTATTGGGTTATACACATATCCGGGCAAACGCTTATCATCCTGCCCTAAGTCTCCTGACTGAAAATTTTCATGGACTGCTAAAAGCGGTCATTACAGCCAGTTCATCTGACATAAGTTGGTCTGAATCTGTTCCATGCGGATTTCTGGGTATCCATAATACATCCGAAGAACATGTTGGATATCGGGTTACTGAACTTGTCTTTGGTACAAATTTCAGACTATCAAGTGCGAGGATATTAAACGCTGGGGTCACTAGAGAATTGGATTCTGTGTCTTATGTTGAACGTCTTATACGACACATTCGTGCTCTAGGACGATTTGCGAACAACGAATTTACGCCGCTTTTCGTTCATTTTTCTAATCAATGAAGCTTTAACACTTTTAACAACTCCCCATGAACACCGATTCACGGAAACCCGATTATTGCTTCTCGGCAAAAATGGATCTAACAAATCCATAAGGAGAGATTGCTTTAACCCTTATGGAAATGTTATTACGCTGCTCGCGCCTCCGCTCTCTGTGTTGCTAACCCGGCCGGGAAGGAAGCAAAATACCGAAGCCTACTAGATCGAACAGTATTAGAAACAAAACGCGGTTAATTTTGTACGTCACGTGTTGTCATTTCCGGCATCAAATTTCTGAGCTGACTTACGCAACTAGTCTGGAAAGGTTTTAAAACTGCTAGCGATCTGCATTGGCCCGCTATAATACCAAACACTCACGCAGGTCACGTAGCAACCTATGTCATGTTGATGGACCGATTTTATTAGGTTGCCGCGTAAACTGCAGCGAGCCCACTATAGGTCTCGGAACCGTGTCCCGTTCTTAGATTACCGTCTCTAAATTTTGCAGAAAATGCATCAAACCGCTTTCTCGAAAATGTAACTTACAGTGCACATATTTCCCTTCAGCGAAGATGGTGACATATGCGGGACGTACATTTTATTATCTCACTATCACAGGTTATCACACGTTGCGGTTGAATTAAGATTACAATTGAAACATGTGATTGTGAACGCTGGAGGTGACTTTTGGTCCATAATTTCGATGACTTTTACAAAATTAAAACAGTGGGTCCTCTTCATCCATTTCGTTAAGGCAGACAGAAGCCAGAGGTTACGATATGTCAACACATCGATTGTTCTCTTCTGTGGCAAACGTAATACGAGCAGAAACACACAAAGGATTATATACATGGAAAAAATAAGCAACACCAATCAAAATATCCCAGCCAAGACCTTGGCAACCGAAATGATTGAAAGGCCTTAAGTAACAACGCCTCACTAATTGCCAGCATTATCGGGCTTCTGTTTAGTAATAACATATTGAACGTGAATCCCGAGACAGTTTTCAAATTGTTATTACACAAGCAATTCCGATAATACTGACAATTATTGAGCCGTTGTTAATTAACGCATTTCAACCTGTGCCATGTGCGCAGAAACTCTTGAGGCCATCAATTCGGTTGCCATGATCTTGATTGGGATATTTTGATTGGTGTTGCTTATTTTTTCCATGTATACAATCTTTTGTATGTCCTTACTCACACCGTGTTTGAGACGGCACAATGGAAATGTTGATATTTCGCAACCACTGTCTTCTAAAAAATTGTGGATAAGTTTATCCGCACGATACCTCTTTTTTGTGCTTTATTCATCCCCTCGAATTGAGTTGGAAATTCTTTTGTTCATTCACATTTGCTGGTTTGCTCGTTGCCAGCCAGGAGCTGCACAGTCCATTACTACTGGGGCATCTTGGGACTAGCTCATATCACGTAATTATCATCTCGCTCGCTTGATTATTGCAGCCATTTGCGTTTTCCTTTGCCTATGACAACATTCTACCACAGTGGACTGCAACTACTTTAACTTTGTGTTCATTACTTTATGTTCCAGTTTGGTTTTCTCTTCGGTACACATATCCTTAGTTAGGAATTCGCTCTCTTTCTAAAGAATTTCCGAGATATCCAAGTCCGATTGAAGCGTTCAAATTTCCCCGTACGTCAATACTCGCCAAACGTGCTTGCAACCTCAAGGAACAAAACTTGTTTCAGGCGACGCTACCTAAGAGGTAGTAGTAGTTAAAACATCAGAACTTGTTTATACTTCGGCCCAAGCAGCTTCAGCTACTTGGACAACTATGTTAATAGTTAAAAATCGTAATTGGATATGCTTCTACTAATGCGAAGATGCGTGGAATTTGGCGTGACTGACTTAAATTTCCCTGCAGTCAATCAGTGCATCTTCGGGCTATAATTACAGTTGAACCACAAAAGTTGACCATTAGTTCATCGATTGAACTTCCAAGATATGAAACGTATTGAGCCAGAGCACAAATTTAACTAATTTAACCCCTATAAGTTGACCATGTGCACTTTTACTATGCTTCCGTCGCCGATCGTTTGTGCACTCAACAAAATAGGTGTAGCGGGGTTTCGCAATGTGCGAAATTCTGCTGATCCAGAACCAATGTACTTGACGGCTGTGCAAATGTTGTACGCTAAACCGTGTTCTCTGCTTGTGTATGTGCGCACGTGATTCTGACGCGATCCACAGTGTACACAAGTGTCGTTTTCTACCTCGCACATTGTATCCTCACCTTTATGTATCCTCAAACGGATCTTGACCGTTTTTGTTCGAAATCTTTCCGTCCACAAGTATGCATCAAACCTACTTTGGAAAATGTGCCCACGCCCTGCACAGCTCGCAATCAAGAATCTCAGTATGCCTAACGCCCATGCTCTTAGGTTGAATGTCTGTTTACTTTACGACCTAGGTAATCGCCTAAAGCAGTACTTCCCTGCCTAATCTGTGGTGAGTATTAGAAAACCCATGAGCGTTTTACGCTGGCATCTCTACGAGAACGGAGCTCCTCCTACAACGCAGACCATAGCAACCCTTGATCCATGTGCCTCCACAACCGCAGGACAAGGCGCCTTATACCATAACAAGCAGACGGCATGTCGAATCGCTCCATCACAAACACTGTCGCTATTCTTTTTCTGGGAACCAAACAACCTATCTCCGTCGGGGCGATAAAGTTGATTTGGTTGCTTCCGACAAAACCACATTCGATCACAACTCCGGGATAACAGCCAAGTGTCCCAGGCCCACTCGAATCTCTCCAAGTTCGATCACACAAGGAGAACCCACCATGCCTGCAATGAAAGACATAGATAGTTCCGCAAAGGAACGACGCATAACGTTCCAACACCTGCACCGAGACGCTAAACGCCTACTCCAGCTATGTGCAGATTTACCTAAGTAAGGATTAAGGAGTTTCAAGAATTGTTAGCTAACTCTTTCACCCAAAGTTCAAGACATGAATACATTACTCGATTTAACCAACTTAGTCAGACTTAGTTTCCAAGTACTTGGAAACCATCCAACTGGCGAACCCTTATAAAAAACGTTCCCAACAGCAAACAAAAGGCGTAGACTGCGACTAGGTCGTATCCAACGTCTTTATCAGCTTAGACGTAAGGACACGACGGTAACGGACGTCTTGCCTACAAGCACTGGAAATGATCCTTGGCTTCATCGAATATTGGACAGGGATACATTCACAACCCCAAGCGCCTGACCAACAATCCCTCCGCGTGATCATCCCGCTCAAAATAGGGTTTTTTTGTACCCATCTCCGTATCAGAATTTCGCTCATCGCAACGCCAGATAACTAGCTCACCTCCAGACGTCGACCGCGTCACACCGAAATAGGTTGAACTTATGGACCTTTACTTCGTTACACCTATTATGAACTGCGTTATTGCCTCTTACCTATACACTTCTCATCCTCATGTAGCTAGAGTCACCTTCATTTGAACGGTCCCCTCTCCCACACTTCCCTGAATATTTCCGCCCAAGGTATTTTGCATCGTACTCCTTCTGAGCGCTGTATTTTCTCCTTTACATCTGACGGCCTACAATTCGGTTTCCCCAGCAAAGATGAATGTTTTGAGGCATCATCTCTCCTTTATTACGCACCTTGCTCTTCTTACTCTCTACTTTTCTTTCCGTGGGCATTTCAAATGCCTTCGATATCATCTACCATGACTCACCAATCAGAGTTGCATCTACCTTAGCTACCCCTAAATTTTTTATTGGATCCCTGTCTTGGTGCTATTCCTGGGCGTCCTCAGTTTTCCGGGAGATCCGAAGTAACCCACAACAAAGCGTTGGATGAGATGACCCAATTTCACCCTAACTTTTCCTCGGAACACTCAAGAAAGCTCTGCAAAAGTCGGCTGCCTGTCGCTTGATGCGTCCCGCAGGCCAGGTTGATTACATTGCATACGCGGACCAAGTGATCATCGTAGCGCAAAACAAAGAAACCCTACAGGAACGACTACAAAATTTTAACAGCAACCTTCAGCTTATTGTCCTTTCCATAAACCAGATGAAAACTAAAACTGTAAATATCATCATTGATAGATACAGGCAGAAAGATCTATTGGACACCTCTGACCTATAAGTAGGACCGATGAATTTTCCATCAGTCCAACCGCTGAATTCATATAATTCCTAGGTTTACCTTTTAACTGGCACGGCAAGCTACCTCTAAGGTTCCAGTATGAGCTGCGTCAGCAACTCCAAGAAACATTGCAAGCACAACTAAAACAACACCAAACGACTGAAACTCTCAGGACGTTCCTCATCCCAAGACACATCCACTGCCTCTCGCTGGCAGTAATACACCGATTTAACATCCGAACGATAGACAAATTAAGCATAAATCACTTTCACAAATGAGTAAGATTACCCAAGGATACATTCGTTGCTTTTTACATGCAGCCATCATTGACCATGAAGTAAGCATTCCTGGTATCTAAACCATGTTACCACTACTTCGGAAAGGTAGGTTGGTGCGAAAATATTTCAACCCAAATATCATCTTGATTTGGGCCATTCGTGGCCCATTTGCCACCGCGATTCACTGGCTAGCTTATTCGCTACTCACCGTAGGTGGAAAAACCGTGACGCATAAAGCCTCAGCAAAGGTGGCATGGAAAATTCCGGTGCTTATTACCCTTTGATGGATCCCCTATACGTCAAGCTTTAGAACATCTGATTGCTCACCGATTGCTTCGACAAATTGCACCCGTCTTCCCGCATCTATTTATCTGGGAAAATCTACTGCGCGTAAGCGTCGTTCCTACAAAATTCGAACGCGCCAGAGGCAGACCACTGCGTTCAACATCCGATCTCAATTTCCGCGATGCATGTAGGCACGTGCTCCAATCTTGCAGTGTAACCTATGATGCACGCTGCAAACGGCACAATGACATTGCTAACCAAGTTGCAGCCATTCTACGCTGACGTGGAGCTACACTTCTACAAGAACCACTCATCATCACATCACAAAGTTACATCAAGCCAGGTCTTTTTGTTATTGGGACTCTCGATTTTGGATATTTCCGACCTGTACATTTTTACCATCTGAGAAGGCATATTTGTGTATGATGTTTTTATGCGAGGTGCAGTCTACCATACACAATCACTGTAAGAACACAAACACTGACACATATTGGGCTTGCGGTCCTCGCCCGAATTCACCTTGCTTTTATTGGGTTTGATTAATATTATATTCGGGCATCCGTCCCACCTTGGCAATTCGCTGTACTGCTTAGTTTTCGAACCACATATGTCTTTTCCAAAAATAAATGTTTCTCGATGAACCGGATCTAAGCTAAACTCTACAGCGCCTGTTCATTAGCCTCTTGAATCGCAGTGGCATTGACATTTACGTCCACTGAGCGTTAATAGTTACTCCGCGCAGTTGTTGTCTACTTTAGAGTGCAGATGATTATACTTCATCATTGTATGTAATTGACATTCTGTAAAATGCTTGCTAACGCATTCCTCAACTGACTGCATCTTTAACACAATCAGCACTAGGTTGCGTTTTAGCATAAAAGACATGATTCCATAGTCCCCAAAATTGCATCCACGACACCCTGAATGGACAACCACTATCAGCAAATAGCATTTGGTCAATATACTAACGTGGCTGTTTAACCTGGACGCAGCTGGACCACAGAGCCAACAGTCGGTGCATTACTACACGGATCTCAAACAACCCACTCTTCTAGGTGCGCACCGGCATTTGATGATAAGGTGGTGGAAGCAGGGACCATCTTATGCACTGGCTCCAAACCACAAAGTCTTGTAAGTGAAGGTAATGCGAAGTCAGCACACGTGGCCACGTCCCTGCTTTGTCGTGCTTGTTGAAAATGAAGTCAAGTCGATCTCACAAAGGCGGATTGTTCGAGTAGATACTGGTGAGCATCTAGAAGAGTGAATGACTGAGATTCATGTAGCAATGCACCGACGGATCGCTCTATGCCCCAGCTGCGTCCAGGTAAAACAGTCATACCGAAAAATTGTCCGAAAGATACGAGCTGACGGTGGTTGACTCCTCAGGGTCTCGGGGATGCAGTTTTCGTAACTATCGGATTATAATTTTTACGCTCAGTATGCAAGCTGTTGCACTACGGTTGATAGAAATTGCCTTAAGGCTGCAATCAATTGCGTAGTGGTTTAGAACTTGGATCGACTTCGTGCTTTGAACAGTTCGGGATCTGTTTTTACGTCCATAGAAACAATATGGACCAAAGGAAAGACCTCAGAGTTACCGCGAAATCAATAGATCCTTCTGGAAAGCAGTAGCCAAAGAAAGGCGACAGAACAGTTAAGTTTTGGAAAGACGATGTTTAGGAACATCCAAAAGCATAAGCCTGACTTTAAGAGATATGGTAATTAACTAAGAGATCTAGAGCGGAATAGAGGGGGGAAATTCACACGATGTAGCCAATGAAGGTACACAGGTTTTGTTCAAACAAATGTGAGCGGCTTATGCTCGAATCTCCATGCCGATAATACAAGAAAATACTAAAATGTTTTCACAAGACATTGTGATTGCAGATTTTTAAGCATCTGATGGCTGGCTAGCAAGTTAAACGGCTATGACATTTACCAAGGAGTCTCATGTGGTGAGATCATTGAAGCTCCTTTAGAGTTTGTACAAGAATTCACGTAAGAATTTCCTGAATTAGGATGGCTTTTGACGGTGGTAATATTTTTAACGCTGATGAGTACGGTCTCTTTTATAAAGCCATACCTGAAAGGCTCCTTGTTACAAAAGGTGACAAATGGAAGAGCAAAAGGCAATCAGAAGAAAGCTTTTCAGTAGGGTTTTAAGCCAGCTCAGTTGGAAAGAATTTAAAACCTTTGATAATTGGTGAGTCAGCTATACCAGGTATGTTCAACAAGCTGAGTCCTGGGAATTTCCAATCAGCTGGAGATTAAACAAAGCTGCTTGGAAAAGTTCTGCCGTATTGAAATAATAGAGAAGAATAATCAACAAAAATGACGAAGAGAAAAACGATAATTCTACTGACTGGATTTTTCCCATGGTCATAACGCCGTCGATAATCTCACGAATATTACATCGAAATTGCTGCCTCCAAATTTGACCTCAGAAATTCAACCTCTGAACCAAGCAAACATCTACCTACTTAAGGCGCACTACCAAGCTAAACTCATGCAATGGGTTATAGCAACAGTGAATCCCAATGATCCGCTTGCAGCAGGAATTTCATTTACTGCTTTAATTACTTCTCTGGATGCTGTATTGCATAATTTAACCCTGGGAAAAAGTTCAGATAGAAACACTATAATAAAGACTTTCGACGGCTGGATTCATTTAAAATATCGAGTAGAAAGCTAATAATTTCATGTGCATTCAATCTCCCATTACAGATTTTGATGGATAAGTTTTAAAAGATTTAGTTGAAATTGTTGATGACTTGGTGATCTTCAGGAAACAACAGCGAGATGATATTTTCAAAGACAAACTGATTGCGGTACACCCCTATGAGAGAAAAAAGAAGCGCCTAGTGATTAGGAAGTGCTAAGTGAACATGGCAAAGGAACCACAGAGACCCCAAAAGAGACTGCTGTCGTACATCTGTTATTGCGCCTGTAATGAGTTGCTTTGAAAAATGTCCAAGAAGGCTGCGTAATGTAACATTTGCTGAGAGCAGTTTCTGCAAGTTACCTACGTGGTAAGTGAAACAAACAAGGATTAAAATTTACTTTAAACAATGGTTTGGCTTACGAACTTCACGCTGACTTTGCTTTGTTCTAATACGGCATGTTGAATGTGTTTGTCTTTACCTGAGATTACGTCTAATGTGTTCGAAACGTTCGTATGTGAAAATACCTTCATAATGTACTACTCATAATGGGGAAGTAGATTAAGCATAAGTTGCGGATAAAACTTCGGGTAACTTGAGTACAGTAGGTTGACTAATTTGGTACATTCCCAACGTATTACTGTAGTTCAACTCCTTTTCACAAGAAACAGACCGGTTTTTCGGCATGTAAATGGGCGTCACGAGGTGGTTCCTTCTGTTTCTTTTTCTTCATAGACAGGCCAATATTGCGATTTCCAGAGATGTTTTCTATCCACTGAACGCTTCTCATGGGCAGTAGACTCATACTGCTTGACTGCTAAATGGTAAAATATCCGAACCGTATCATGTAGCTGCTTCACTTTCTTCCGTCTTTGTTTGCAGCTAAATTTCGCTTTGCTACTTAGTTGTATTCGTACCGTTCAAATTGTTTCAATCCTCTGGTTATAGTACGGATCATCTGGCCACTGTCCTAGGAAATTTGTCCTCATATTTCACCCCAGTACGGTCTTGACTCATAGATGGATTATTCTAACACTCAGAACTGCTCGTGCGACGGAAATGCAATTCCGCTGTGTGTCGCCCACTATCTGTTCGACTAAGCTGGCAGTATTAGCATTCAGTCTACTAGTATAAATATTTTAAACGTACGGCATCGCAAAAGTGACGACCATGATGGCATGCACCGCTTACACATGGAAGTCTAGGTCTAAAGCCTCAGAATTGAACGTTAGTTGCCACGCAGGAAGCTGTGTTAAACTTGTGCGATTCAGCAAAGTTGTGTGGTAAATATTCCATCCTAGACGTGCCTGCTTTAGTCTCATCGAGATAATGAAACATTATGATGTGATTTCGTCCATCTGGTTCTGCATTGATTGCACAATTATCTCGCTTTTCAGGTGTATATATGTGTCGAAACATAAGCAAAACAGATGGTTGACGATTGTAGAGCAAGCAGCCGCCGTCAGATTTGTTTCACAGGGACCCGACGAATCAGTGCATCGAATTCAATGCTCAAAATCAAACTCCAATAGAGAACAATATAGCCATGACGAACATAAAAGCTATGATACAGAATTGGCAACATCGATAATAGGAACTGCACAAAAGTATGTGCTCCCCAAATCCGCTAATGAAGAGAAACTTGCTACAACGGATAAGGATAGCGGAATGATAACATATGCATCCGTCGATGGAAAATGGGTATTGCCCAACCTAAAACACTGCACAGCCACGACGAGTTTCGAAGTAATTTTCATCTCATCAGGTGGAGACAGCAGGATTTAAATACGGTCCCAGCGATCGCAGTGACTAAGGTTCATTTCAATGTGAATCACAGTCCATTAAATTGAGGTTGCGTGTCGCAATCCAATCACACAACGTGTAATCCAAACTTGACCCTCCAATTAGTCATCTACCGTTGTGACAAAAAGCGTTGCCCATCGTGACCCGGTAGCCAAAGGGGTAGTAGTGTTGGCTGCTATTCCAATGGTCCTGGCTTCAAATCCTGCTGTCTCCACCTGATGAGATGAAAATTACATCGAAACGCGTCGTGGATGTTCAGTGATTTCGGATGGGCCATACTCAATTTCCATCTAATTTGAATACGGTCCCAGCGATCGCAGTGACTAAGGTTCATTTCAATGTGAATCACAGTCCATTAAATTGAGGTTGCGTGTAGCAATCCAATCACACAACGTGTAATCCAAACTTGAACCTCCAATTAGTCATCTACCGTTGTGACAAAAAGCGTTGCCCATCGTGACCCGCTGATTCATCTTTCCTGACGAAGACTTTCTGTCAAAAGCGGCACTTGCAATGGTGCCGCTGTGCTTAATTCGGCTGCTCACAGAGTCACACAAACTATTTCACCAGGCGTGTCCCACCTGCCTTACAGAGTACACTGTCGTTGTCGTCAGTTCAGATACTGGAAAGGTGTTACTGAGTATTTTGCGGTGCTGTCAAGCTTTGCATGTGGTAGCTGTTAGCCTTTGTCTGAAAGCAATCAATATACTAGCTTACCCACCTGCTTGCATTATCCATTCTATGTGTGAGATTTCGTTATTGCTCTCTATCCTCACCCTCAGACTCAGATGACCATCTGATCCAATATATCTTGACACTTCTGTATCTCCACACATCGTCTAATCGCCGCGGTAGATAGAAAGAAAGACGATCTGACCTAATTTCTACCCGACAGAAAATATTCTTTCCCTTCCACATATCTTACATTTTTTCTGCAATCGTTGTATGACTTGTGGAATGAACAATACAAACATTAATACATTCCTTTTGCTTTTTTATGCGCTTACTTATAGATCCCAAGTTACTTGAAAATGCTTCGGATTCTGTGAAGAACCAGATTGCTGCTATCAAGGAACAGGCTACGAGAGATATCGGCTGCTTCTTCACTCAAGCTGGGATTCCACATGATACCGGTTTGTTGAATCATTTTCCCGTGATACACTTCTGATACGCTGTGGTCAAGCCATGAACCCTACGCCACCGCAATTGATGAATTTTTGTCCATCTTTTACTATTTTCCACTATCGCCGTTGTGGCTTTTAAGGCTGACCTTACTTGATACAGCAGTGGTACACGATAGTGTGTAGTGCCTTCCATATCCTCTAACTGGCTTTCCAAATAAGCGGGGAAAATGGATATGCCAACATTTGGTTGACTGTGTATGTTCTTCGCCTAAATACCGGATATATTCCTAGGTCAAACATACATCCACCTGCGGGAATATCGTTTCCCCAACCGCTTGTGACTTGATTGCGTTCCACCTAACTGATTAGCTGTGGTGCATCCAATTACCTCATCTGCCCTTGCGTCCAGCCGCAGCCCATCCCGTGCTGCCGATGTGCACCGGTGTGCGTCTGTTGTTCTCAACACAATCACAGGTCACCCGCCGTGCACATCCACTCTCGCTCTGTCAAACCATGCGTTAGTCAGTTTGATCTCCGAATCCATGGTACAAATCCATGCTACCCACGCATAGCTTTTTCTCAAGTGCTGAGCGGCGAACTCCGTCACCCTAGCCAATTTTTGACGCCATGACTGTCACACTCATTTGGGCCGAGTACTGAGTGTACGTGCTCCGCTGGGTTGAACGAAAATAATAATAATAGTAATAATCATAATAATAATGTATGGAGTGTGAAACTGTAGTACACGTGTGAATAAATTGCGACGCGCAGTCTCAACGTTGAGTGCGATTACCATTGAAGTGAACCTTGGCCATTTGTTCACGAGGACCGTAGCCAATGAAGCAGAAGGAAATTGGGTGTTGTCCCCCCACCCGAAAACAATGTATAATTCTCTTTGTACCGAGAGACCGTATCCACCAAGAGACAGATCGTACTCACATACGCAATATTCTGACGCATGCGGGGCTGTCAATGGTTTGGTTTGATGCCAGGTACAATAGGAAAAATTTGTGAAAGTCTTCATTTAGGGCTTCCATTGCCGTTTGCTACCAGTTCATGGGCATTCGCACTTGTTTAGTTTCGGTGCCGATCCATGGTGATAGCGGGTTTTTGAAAGGGGATGAAACATTTGTTTACTAATTACTGGTTGGAAGCAGCAAGTAGGGGTTTCTCTGTGCAGCTCTCTCAGGGACAAAGACCCGTTATGTTAGAATGTGCTCGATATATTTATTGTCGGCAATGTGTTTGTCCAGGAATTTCTTAAATGCTGACGCCGACTTTGCCTCAACTACGTGCTGCAGCAGGTCATTCCATACATTCACCACTCTGCGTTCTAAATGGAGTTTGGTGAGCAAGCCGTTTCAAATACGTTACAACAAGCTTGTACCGTTGCCCTCCTGTGCTGCTGGGTGTGCGTAGATAAAGCAGTTGCCTCAACATGGGGTAATCTCCCAGATGTAATATCCGGTACGTCATGATGAGGTCAACCCTCAGTCGACGATAATCTAGGGTGTACAGTCCTAGTTTCTTACACCGGTCTTCGTACGGTACAACTCGTAAGTTGGGAATCAGCCTGGTGGCTACATGCTGCACTCGCTCAGACTTTTCTACCTCCGCTGGGTAATATGAAAATAGTTAATAGGTAATAGGACCATACGTGGATCGTATTATTGAAACAAAGTGGTGAGTGACTATCACTTCTGACCAAGGGCTGAAGCTGTGTTTGGGCGCTCAGAACATACCATGGCTGTTTTGGTAAAGCTTATTCGTGTTGTCCATGGAGTTTATGTCGCAGCGTGAGAGTAAACCGAGGTCTTGCAACGGTTGACCGGCCACAGTGTAGCTTCAAATGTTCTGACAAATACCTAGCTCCATAAATTGCGACTTGACAGGGTTGATCGGAAGATTGAACTCTAAGGACCACATGTAGAGGCGGTCGAGGTCTTGCTGAAACAGGTCACAATCATTTGAAAAGCCGATTATTCTCCACACCTTTAATTCATTTGCGCACATCATACGCACTCATCATCATCATCATCATCATTTGATTAGCTGAGTCACATCGCTTCTATGGATTAGAAACAAAATCAGCCTCAGTACGCCTTTGGGCACACCACTGCTCGATGGATACCAGTCGGTCAAATGGTTATTCACCTGGACCCTCCATTTTAGATCAACAAGGAAATTCTTGATCCATCGATGCAGACAACCGCCAACACCGCACACCGTCAGCCTGTCAAAGAGGACTGCATGACTCACCTTGACGAAAGTCTTACTGAAGTCAAAGTAAATGAAGTCGACCGATTGACATTCGTTCAGCGCTTGTAACCATTCGTGCCTCGTCAACAGTAGGTTGGTGATGCACCAGAGACCTTTCACGAAACCATGCTGTGCGGACGTCAAGGAGCTTTTCGACTCGAGAACTTGCAGAACATTCTTCTTCACGATCTTGAGCATCTTTGCCAAAACGGCAGTCAGGCAGATAAGCCGGTAGTTATCTACCTTGCTTGGATTACCATTATTCAGTGTTGACTTTATGACTGAGCATTTCCAGTCGTCCGGTAATATTCCAGTGGATAGTGACTTGTTGAATAGCTCAGTTACCGAAGGCGAGATGATGGCCGATAAGGACATGAGGATCAGCGGATTGATTCCATCCGGCCCGGCAGACATCGTCTGGTCAAGTGCTGCTAAATGCTTGCATACATCGTTAATGCTGCAATCCAGGCTGTCCAGTTCAGTAAGAGCGATACTTGTCGAACTCGTTACAGACGCTTGGTCACTTGCAAATACGGAGGCGAAGTGCGCCGCAATCAATTACCATCAGACAAGTAATGAACAGCTGTGCATGCTAGACTATAGTACAGGACAAGTTATTTGTAGGTAGCAGGAAACCAACAGTGTTAGCATTTATACCCAAATAAGAAATGGACAAAGCTATGGTTAATAAATCGTTGTAGTTCCATAGGCGCCTTCAAATCTTCGACTACGTTAGCCGAGTAATGTAATGGAGTAAATACACAGTCAGGACATGACGCGGATTGCTCACCACAATCTTTCACAGAAATCGCAGACACCGTTCGTCGCCTGAAACCAAAGATAGCTCCTAGAGCGGACGGGATTCCAGCGGAAATATGTTAATCTTATATACCAGCGCTCCTTGACCATTTACACGAGCTCTTCTACTTGATATGGGAACACGAAATCTGTCCTTCATCGTGGAGTGCCTCAGTACTACTGCCTCTTTCCAAGCAAGGTAAACGAACTGTTTGTAGTAATTATCGACGGACTGGCCTAATCGATGCAGCTGCCGATACCTTTGCATAAATTTTGCTTTCCTGCTTTGCCAATGAGAGGAACGTGCGAACTCGGCATAACCAAGTTGGCTTTCATCCAAGCGGAAGCTGTACTGACCAACTTTTCACTCTACTTCGGGCACTCAACACCGCTACCAGTTTCAGCAGCTCATGATAGTGTGTTTCGTTGCTTTTCATGCTGCCACTGACTCAGTTCACCGTGAAGCACTCTGGAGAATCCTATTTGCCGATGGTTTGCCGGTTAAACTCGTTAACTTGCTGACATCATACTACAGTTGCACGAAGGCCCGCATTCGGCTCTATGGATAAGAAACAGAGAAATTCAACATCAATACTGGAGTTCGGCACGGTTGCCAACTTCCTCCACTGCTGTCCAACTTCATAGTCCACATGGTTCTTCATCATGCCCTTGAGGGCTATCATGGTGTTCAAGGTATACCTGACGTCTTGCTGTCAGACTTAGAATTTGCTTACGATATCGCCATCCTTGCAGGAAGATCCTATATCACTATAGTATATATGTAATCTTAACAGTCTAGCAACTAAACATAGAGCCAACAAAGCCATGGAGATTAGAAGATAAGGGGAAGTCATTGTGTCATACTCATCGTGGCATGGCAGTTGAAAGTGAGCGACACACTTCAGATAATATGCCGCAGGAAGAATGGAACATTTTGACAAAATTAGAACAAAACTTTTTTAGTTTGTTTTTCACACTCCGATTTTTCTATTTTTTGTCAATTTCAATGTTGGTAGTATTAAACATGTGAAGCGATACAATACGGCACATAGTTCTTCCACTGATTACGGTTGCGGGCCATGTCTTCAAGAGTGCTAAGCCAGTTGCACTCCGCATCTATGGGTCCCCATTCTGGAAGACGTACGCATCCAACAGCGGCTAGACACGACGTCATCGATTTCATGTGCTGCCGCCAAGTGGAAGGCTGACCACCACGCGGTCGCTTCCAGCCAGGTCCTTGACAAGCGAATTGAGCGCGACGCGGTAGACCCTCAGGCGCCATGCGTAGGACATGTCTGAGTCATCTTAACTGAAGCAACAAAACCAGTTTGCTGATGGGAATACTTTCATTTGCCAAGATACGATGTCGAACGTCATTACTATTAACTCGATGATGCCACCAAACACGAGCGATCCTCTTAAGCAACCGTTATCGAAAGCAGAAAGACGACGGATGCCTTCCACGCGAATCGGCCAGGACTCGCTCTCATACAACAATACTGAGCGAACTGATGCGCTATAAACGCGGCCCTTTAGTGAAAATGAGACGTCACGACGACGCCAGAATTTCCTCAGATTGACACATGTTGATCGACGTTTAGCGATACGAAGGGAAACTTCTTTGTTTATAGTGC
The DNA here is from genome assembly GCA_944474145.2 of Dicrocoelium dendriticum. NCBI lineage: Eukaryota > Metazoa > Platyhelminthes > Trematoda > Plagiorchiida > Dicrocoeliidae > Dicrocoelium > Dicrocoelium dendriticum. The sequence continues at coordinate 9,158 of CALYDF020000429.1, read as the reverse complement.
CGTCAGCAGAAACAAAGCTTCCAAGGTAGTTGAAGCTATCTACCTGTTCAAGTTGTGCACCTTCGAGAGTGAGCACAGGAGCAGGTGAAAGCCAATCCTCCAGCAGTACTTTGCACTTCGATGAGGCGAAGCTCCTGCCATACTTAGATGCTTTAACCGCCAAACGATCCAGAATGAGTTGCATACCATGAGGATCATCACCAAGTAAGGCGATATCATCAGCAAAATCTAAGTCGGTCGCACACTCACACTGTAGTAGCTCTAGAACAAAATGTTGGAAAACTTCCAGAGCATTCGACAGAGAGCCTTCGATTCCGAAGTTGAAGAGGAATGGGGACATGGAGAAGCCCAGTCGCACACCGCTATTGACAGCGAATTTCGAGGAACGCTTGCCATAGACCCTCACTCTGCCAGATGTATGAAGGTAAAGTGCTCGTAAGATGGCTGTTTATTTCGCCGGCACCCAGTTCATTAGAAAGCAACGCCATAAAGCGAGCTTATCAACGGAGTTAAAGCGGCACGTATGTCTAGAAATGCAACGATAGTGGGCCTGTGATGAATGTGGCGATGTTCGAGGAGCTGGCGGAACGTGAAGATTTGAACAAAACATTTTCGGCCAGGACGAATACCAGCTTGTTTTTTACGGTAGTATGATTCACGTACTGGGGATGGTCTGCGAAGCAGAATGGATGCCAATAGTTTAGAGGCGACCGAACTAAGACTAAGACCGAACTAAAGGCTAATGATTTAAATATGAAGTACGAGCGCCTTTCCTGAAAATCGGGACAATAACTGATTCGCCCCAAGAGGAAGGCACTTCCTCTTCATGTGAGGTCCATCGCAGCCAGTTTCCAAATTAGATAGTCGTCCAAATGTCCGAAAAAGCACTAGACTGCAGTTTCAGCCTGTTGGTCATCGTCATTAGTGCGCATCCGTCGGATCCGTCAGGATTAGAACCCATGACCACCAACGGCTTGATCCGCCGGTCAGCAACTACTGTTAGTGGACGTCGTATCTTTCGGGGCCAAACCTGTCCTCCACAACGTTCGTAACTTGCATGGCAGTAGAGGATAAGAAGCGCTATATCGCAGTTAGCTTGTAAATCATGACGGTCCGGAGCTGTACCCCGTGGTACAGTGGCATAAGCTGCTGACGATTACCAACAGGCTGAAACTGCAGTCTAGTGCTTATCCGGGCATGTGGACGACTATCTGATTTGGAAACTGGCTGCCATGGACCTCACATAACTACATCAAAATCTCCTGCTCATGAGTACTTCCTCTTCATGCCAAGTTTTTACGAATAGCGCGGTTTGCCGGTTAATAATCGCCACACCGCCGTACTTGAATAGTTCCGAAGGAAGTCCGTCTAAGCCGGCAGCCTTGAAGCGCTACAAGCTTCGAAACTCAAGGCAGACTTCCGCTTCGCTGGGTGAATTCAGTGGGATGAGCCAGGGTGGACAACAAGGTGTACTGCGTGTACTGATAGATGTTGTTACTTATGAATGCAAGGATTTTGGTGAGTGTTTTTGTTCGTCGCAATCAGCCGACAATTCAGATAGGTCGACCAGTTGAAATGCGAGTAAAAGTGTTCGGCTCAGCGGTCCATACGCCTCTGTTGGTTGGTGATCGGAGACTAATCCACCTCCCAAATGACCTCACTGACCCCAGGCCTCCTGAGGCCAGTGGAATGAATGTGTTGGAAAAGCCTGCGAGTGTTGCCAGAGAGAGCAGCGGTCTCCATCTCTAAAGCACGCTCAGACCACCATGTCTTGCGATCCTTGCGTCGGCCTTGCTTGAGCAGCCGTTTGGTAGAACGGCGCCGCACGTTGCAATCTGATTTCGCCGGGATATCATTGCGTCGTACGAACAGCTCCAGAGAACAAGCAGAGATCCAAGACTTCAAGGGGCATGGAGTTAGGCCGAAGCATGACTGTCCGGAAGTGGTCATTGCCTTCCGTATACAAGTCCAGTGTGTTCCACGCCTTGCGGTGGATTGCAACTGAGGGTATTTGCTAGTGAAGACTTACAGCTCGCCTGGACAGAGCAATCCGTTAATTTGTTTTCATCAATGATGCGGTGATTCATGTTTCATGACCCTCTAAACAAATACAGATTTTTGCGCCGACCAGAGCATGATCTGAGTCAACGAAAGTGGACCAAAATGACCTGCAGACCAGTACACTTCAAAATCGGGTCGACAAATCAGCCTATATGTTCGGCCTCGAAATTAACATCTGCAAGACGAAGTACTTCTCATCATCGTCCACCCAGTCCGCCCCGTCTCTCTCCTTACATGAATAATTCATCGAGTCTGTTCCTGAATCCAAGGATCTTGAAGCCACTATTCTCCCCAATGGTCACGCTACATCCGAAATCCGGAATGGTATTGACTGCGCTAGAACAGCTTTCTAACAATTAAGGAACACGTAGTGGAGAAGGACGGAAATCAGCCTGAGGAGGAAAATCCGAGTATTTTCAGCAACCGTTCGTGCCACTTTGCTCTATGGCTGCGACACATGTCTGCTACGATCCGAGGACACCCGGAAAATTGACGTCTTTGACCGTAGGTGGCTAAGGCTTATCTTGAAAACGCAGTGTCGTGAGCGTATCAACAATGAGGAAATCCGCAAGCGTAGTATCGATTTCAAGGTCTCAGCGCTCATACAACGCCGCCGACTCCAGTGTTTCGGTTACGTCATCCGCAGACCAGACACTGACGTCACAATGGCCGTGGTTTCACCCTCGTCTTTCCAGGGTTGGTGTCGTCGCCCTTGCGGACAAATGAATACCTGCCTAGCTGCAGTGAAAGCGGATGTAAATCTGAGACTCCATGTTATGTATGGTGCACGTCATTAGAGCTTACCGCCGACCACCGCGCTTGGACAGCTGCAATTCGAGACATATATGAAGCCTGCTCATCCCATCTAAGGAGCTAGCCGCATTAAAATAAGGTGGGTATTCACGCTCCCATTCACATGCCTCCCGGTATTGTACCTTCGGGTTTACACCGGATATCGGGTGTGTGGGTGGAACTATGGGGGGTGCAGCGCCAGCCACCCGTGGTCCCCTTTTAAGGCACAGGCGTCCTGTGATTATCCGCCTGGACGTCACAGTGACAGCAAATCCTGATAGGGACGCCGCCAAATCATGAGTTAAGACATACTGAAGGGCCTGGACATTTCTATATCTGGATCTCAGATTGACCAGATCAAACGGTGTGTTGTGTGTTACAGAATGACTGAGAAGTGACGTTGGCTCAGTGGCTTTCCTCCCACCATCCAATGAAGGTGGAGATTTATCGCTTGTGTGGTCATGTAACGGTAAAGGTAATTATTCATGGGTGAAGTAATCATTTTGGTTGGCTTCTCTTTTCAAACAGTATTTGAGGATGTGATTGGTCAGGTTGGCATGGCCGGGCAAAATGTTTAATGTTTTGTGAAATTTTTGAGGAATTGGGTGTATTTGGTTTGCCTTTCTTTTTGGCTAGCTACATTAAGTAGATAAAATAGCAACTATAATGTGAGGAGAAGTACAGCGATTCCGTTGGCTTCGTCTTTCAGAACGCAATTTAATTTGTGAACTGTCAGATTGGCATGGCGGAGTAGAATATCGTATGCGTAGGGAATATGCAAGAAGCAAGATAAACGCGGTCATTTTTTGCCTGTAGGTGAACCTTTAGGTTGATACTTCTAAGTAGAACAGTAGGTTTACTGAGTTGACTCGAAGCTGGATCTTCTGTTCCAAACTGTTTGGGTGATGTGATTGGCATATCTGTAGATACTGGAAACCAAATTTTCTTTTCTGTTGTTATTCTGTATAGTGCGAAAAGCCTTCAAATTCGTTTAAATATTGTTAACTCCCACTTAACCGCACCTGTAATGACAGTTTTTTTTCTGCAACTGAGTATACTTCACCAGGAAAATGTTGGAACAGATTGTTAGTTAGCATTTTGGAAAGGGCAGCGAGTAACCTTTATCTCATTTAGAATAGGTCGAAGAATTTTGCAGGATGATGGCCCTTCCAGTCGTGCATACAGAGGAGTGTATAATGTTATAATGAATAAGTGGTAGTCGTTCAAGGCTGGCCAGCTATCGCCCAGTGACTCACCTCCAGGTGCTCTCTAATGTGATGGAATCAATCATAGCTGTGGCAGTAATGGAATACTTGGAAAGCACTAACATCATAGCACCGAAGCAACACGGATTTCGTCAGCAACCTTCATGTACTACCAAACTATTGCTTATCCGCTGCAGTTGAACCTAGATAGCTGACAGTAAGACCATCATTGCTGTCATCTACCTAGACGTTTCAAAACATTCGACCGCATAGATCACGGCATCCTTCTAAAGCTGCCAGCATACCGATTTGGAAAAACTGTCTTTTGATGGATCGGAAACATTTCAGTGGCATTTTCTGGTTCGTGTTTAAAGTTCCATCTGGATGCAATTGTTTTGTACTGCGATATTTCCCATATGTCGGTGTTGGGGCCGCAGTTATTCTTGTTCTTCATTAAATACCTTGCGAGTATCATCAAGTCAAATTTCTTGCTTTTTGCTATGGTGGGTAGTTGACTGTCAGAAAGCTTACGTACTGTTGCAACGTGACGAAGACTACGCTTTTGAATGGTCAAAGTTAAACCTACTTTCGATTAACACGGATAAGTGCAAACGTGTTTATTTCCGCCACAAGCCCATGTAATAATGTAAGGTTGGAGAACCTATGCGGAAAATCGCCTCACAAGAACGAGACCTTGGCGTGATAATCCATTATTATTTCGGCTGTTCGACGCAGCCCTAGAAGACGTTCAAAACAGCGAACGACCAGGTTGGCCTGTTACGGAAAGCGTTCGATAAATCGATATCACTCTCTTCGCCCAAATGCTCAATGCGTATATGAGGCCCAAGGTAGACCACGCGGTCCAGTCTTAGCAACCGTGGTTAACACGCGACTTGGTTGCACTGGAGATCGCCCAGCGACGGGCAACGAAACATGTGAAACGTTTATCCCACCTGCAAAACCATAGGCGATTGAAAGCCTTGGGAGTGTACAGAGGAAGCTATCGATGTCAAGGGAGTGATTTCATCGTGGCGTTCTAGATTTTGAAAAACCACAGTCACGCTTGCCGCCGCCCCCTGCAGATATTTTGCAACGCTGAATTGAGAGGTCATAAATTGAAACTTGCCACCCAATACAGTCGGCTTGAGTGCTACCGGAATCATTTTTCCATTCGAGTTTGTAAACCGTGGAACGCTCTTTCGACTTTTGCTATTTTCGCGTCAACGCTACCGAATTTTACAAACGACTCGACGATGCTTTCTGCCATTTACATTACTTTATCTAATTTCCATTCATTGATTGATGACAAGACGCAGACAAACATTGTGCTCACCAACCCCACGAAATCGGGGTAGACGGACATACCTATGTGTTAACTTGGATGATATGGTTAGTCCACAGATGTGTTTCCACTGTCATTAAATTAACCTTATTCTCACAAACCATCCCACGGGACTTGTCAAGGCTTGGCCTTTTATCCGTATTATAACATTGTACAATCGTCTACGACGTTGCAGGCTAAAAATCGGACGCTAATCCGAAACCGCCAACCTCCACAGAGCGTTCGGTAGTTACTCCGCGTCGCTGAGACTCTTATACTGATTGCAGTGTTACTTTCAGGCTTGCCACTGAGTCATTTGCTGTTCTTCCAAAAGAGCGCATGATAGATGACTTTCAGTGGTTTAAAATATACGATACCAAACATCTACTCAGGCATTCCCGGCGTCACTGTGCAAAATTCACCAGACTCGGTATGTTGTTGGCTGACAAGGCTGTATCTAGCATTCGCATGTTGCCTGTTTTTCTGCCCGCTCCGGAGCTGCGCCAAGCTCTTCTAATTATTGACTTTGAGATCGAAGGCACTGGTGTCATGTTGCATCCAGATTTCGCTTAGACGCAGACGCTATCATTTAAAGAAATATTTATGTATACAAAGAAACGAACAATATATGTGACAAGACTGTAGTTAGTGCTTCATGAACAGCCAGTGCCCGGCTGCCGACCGACTCATACGGCGAAAAGCTGTTATTCTTATACAAAGTTGTAGACTGCCTTTAGAAAGTGGTTGATCTAAAATGCCTAGAAAATTGGTTCCAACCGAGCTGTAATGATTATACGAAGGCTAGACCACGTAATCGAAGAAGGCAAGATTGGAAAAATGTGTACCAGTGAACCATAACACAAAGTCTAGGCTGAGAAATTGAAACGATACTTCCTGTTTCCTTGATTTTATGCTACAAATTTAAGAGGGTAATCAACTTATAAATAGGTTTGTAAAACTAATGTGGAAAGATGGATAATGGAGGCTTTGCGGCGGTTTGCCGAAAAGGCACAGCGGACCAGTTTGCTTATTGGCAGTCTTCCAATTGTGAAACATTTGACTTTGAAGCGTCAAGAATATGACATATGTGTCAAGTGAAAACGCAAAGCGTTTCGTAACATAATTGTGTAAATTGTACTTATATGAACTGTAATTGTAGTTTACTTTAATTTTGTTAATTTCGGTAAGGAAATAAGTGAAGGTATTAAGAATAGAAATGTCAATTCCTCAGCTAAGTGATCCAATTGGACTAATTATTCACAATACGTTATGGGCTCTACACCCAGTATCAAACAAATAGATGTTTTGCCAGATAGTTGGCTCGGTTTCATTAAACTCTCATTCATGGTGGCAATTTATTGATGGCAAATAAAATGTAAAATTAGTAACGAAGTTGAATTACTTATCAGACATACAATTCCTAATTTACGACATAAACGATGGTTAGTTAATAATTTCGCATTGAAGCTAAATAATCCCTAGAATACCAACGTGAACATCGGACGACCAAATTGTTATTAAGCAATACATCAACTAACTTTATCACGCCAAGACTGAATTTAGCGGAGAGTCTTTTTACTAACACAATGCCAGTTAGCTGTGGCGGAATCACTTGATATTTAGCTGATCATACTTCAATTTGTGTAGTTAGATAGCGGGAACGAGAGTTCGTTCAAGTATACGATTTACAGGTCTGTAGGTCATAAGTATTGATACATTTTCAATTCACTTGCATTTGCATGTATTTTCTCGTATGGGGCAACTATATAAGTGGTACAAAAGCGATAGGCAGAATCGCAACTGGAATCGTTCAATATGTCATTGATTACTTTAGGATTTATTGGTCAGCTTCTAGTGGCAGTAGGACAACTGAAAGTCACTTTCCTTCATGGTATTAAGCTATCGTTATACACAGTTGGCATTCCATGATATATTACACTTGATATGTTTATAGGGAGCATAAATATGTTGCCGTTCCCGTCTCCCTAGGTCCTTATAACAAAGTGATTTCGAAAGTCCGGGTTGCAAATTGTGGAGATCCACCATGCAATTTATATAGAGGACACTTTTCCAAAATATGGGTAGATATTGATCCACGTGAGCAACTTGGACTTTACTATATGCTGAGCAAAATTCCTCTTAAATACGCGCATATAATAACGCATTTCAATTATGCTTTTTCCAAAAGGCTACAATATCAGTTTTAGCACCGTCTATTTAACAGCAGTACAACTTCGAACTTTGAAAAATACCTTCCTTTTGATTCAGACACTTGGTGCAACAATAAGGCCTACTCTCATTGGGAATTTATGAGACATGAAACTCATAACACATGGTCACATTTGATACCAGTGTTCCCTGACAGCGCTCCCGTAAGTAATACAATAATTTTTTCAACAGCCAGCTGCTTGAAGTCGTTCGGATATCATGATCGAGTAACAGTGTTAGTGTGACAAATTTATCATCATAGAACAGAAAGGCATAACGGGCAAGTTAGAGGTGTGAAATAAACGAGTGACAGCATTTTATTGGTGGTCTGTAATTAAACAGCCCTATCCGAACCACCTAAGCAAACAAACCGAGTGAATACCTTTGGTTAATCATATTTAATTGGAAACAAATATTTTCCAAATTTTAACCAAAGGTATTTACGGATACAATGTTAGAAATAAGCTGGGGACACGTAGAAAAAATTATCTTTTGATCTTATTAACAACTGCAATAATAATGTGCGTTTGGTAGGAAGAATAGATATTCGAATGGAAATTTGAAAATAATGTTCAAAAGCAGCTTTGCGTGATATTTATGGTTACGCTTAATTAACGATTGGATGGATTTCGCTGTACCAACACTATCTAGCGAATTCATGTATCCGGTATATGCTTTTCATAGCACACATTAAATTATCCAGATTGTTTTTGTTAGCACGCATTACGGCTGAAATCTGCGCAGTTAAAGCTATTTTGCTCGTAAAAAGTTTGATCCAAAATGCTTTAATGTCGCCTCATCCTAAATGGATCGAGCTGATTTCGTTTACCGCACGCTTGTTTGTTATGATCTAAACTGTCCTCGAGTTTATGCATGATGCAAAATCCGCAGCTAAATTTATCTCAATATTAGGCAGATTTGCGTCAGTTATAATGTATCCCACAAATGCTTTGTGGAATTTTATATATGCCAATTCACCAAAGTGGATGATGGATGGGTTACAGAATAAGGAATGCTTTTGGAAAAGCGGAGACGGCGATAATTTCCAATGCGTTGTGAATTTCAAAATGAGGCCGCATTTAGGAGCTACATCCACACTCAACATTGACCAACTTAGAAATCTCTTGGTTTAATTTGGATAATAATAATGCTAATCGACATATTATCAACACGGTGAAAAACGGCTCTCCATAACTGATGCGATCATAATGTGCAAACGAAATGGTAACTGAAATTACAGGGTTAGTGTAGACAACAAATGTACTTCCTTTGCCGGTGATTCTTTTACCATGTGTTCAGTATCAACAAGGCTTCGGAATTGACGACACTTTGGTTTAGTTCAGGCTCTTTCAATCCGAGTTTTGCAAGCAGGACAACCGGCAGTGTTTAGAGAGTAAATAGACCATATGCACAGTAAAAATTGTTCTTGGAAGCGTTTGCAATATACGGTATACAAGGTGTACCTTTAAAAATATAGATGGCATTCGAACGGACAGAATAACACCTTAAGGATAAACAGTTAAGACGAGAACGGTCCTTCGTATGGACTAGTTGATCAGATAAAACGATTG